>CM020618.1:12444567-12709386 GCA_009829735.1 Pyropia yezoensis | reverse complement strand
CCCCCTCCCGTCTCCACTACTCCAATTTGTTGTAAGCGCATCTCCCTGTTCCCCTCCCCCATTCTCTGACGCTCAAGCATGTTCCGCCCAGCGCGGGCGGGCCTCGGGTGGGCTCCCCCGCGGAGGCTTCCGGCATACACTTGCCTTTCTGCCCCGGTTGTCGCAGAGCTCATGACGCTGCCGAAGATGGTCGCGGCGAGCGGTGGATGGCCGCTGGACTGTGTTCCTGTCCACCACTGGACCCAGGCAGAGCTGGAAGTCCTCCTGCACGCTGCTAACAAGGACGACATGCTGGCGGCGGACGCTGCCGCATGCGGCACGTTTATAGCGCCGTCCACTGTTCATGGTCGAGGGGTGTTTGCGGCGCGGCCTCTGCTTGAGGGGGAGCGTATCCTGCCTTTCTTCGGACAGCTCATGTACAAGGACCTCGACGCGGCGGCGAGCTCCCCTAGCGCCGACAGCGTCATTTATGGGCCCAGCAGTCTCCCTCGGGCGCTGCGCTGTACTGCAACTGTGTGGCAGAAGAAGTCGTTGGAGCTCCGGATGGATCGCTGCTTCTGGTCGCAGCGGCGGGCGCGCTTTGACCACTTCTTCGTTGCAACGGAGCTCGCGACAAAGACGTCGTTTGCGACGCGGTCACCTAGCAGTCGCTCGTGTTGGGTTGTCCCCGCCTCCTTCTGTGCTGCGGGATTTGTTAATGACCACCGCCCTCACTACCTGAGCAACGCTCGCTTCTACCAGACTCACGACCCTGTGTCGGCGTCGTCGCAGCTCGTCGTGCCCGGCTTGTCGTACGTGTATGTGACGCAGACCATTGCCGCAGGTGAGGAGGTCCTTGTGAACTATGGGGACGCTTACAAGCACCCTGCGCTTTGAGAGTCGTTTAGAGTTTGTGCGGGGTGCTTTGTGTGCTTGAGGGAGTGAGCGTTGGAGTCGATTCGCGCCTTGGTGCGCGAGACGGCGCATAGTGCTACAAAAATTCTCTCCTTGTGAATCTCATCGTCCCTCCTCTACTCTCCGTCTCTCCCGTCCCAACCAGAAACCCAAAGTCGTCAACGCAAAGTCGCCCCGCTTCGGTGCTTGTCGTCGGATGCGCAAGCAAGCAACTTGCGACCTAGATTCCGCCGCGCATCCCCAACCCCGTCAACTCGAAGGGCGTGGCGGCTGCGAGCAGCGGCATCGGAAGGTGTCCTTCCCACAGCTCCTTTGCGTTGGCCGCTGTTGTAGACAAAGGGGGAAGAGGGTCCCTGACCACATGCCGGGCGTGCCGTCGCGCTCTCCCGCACCCGCCCCGACACCGGGTGCACACAGACCGGTCGTCCACAAGCAAAGTTCCCTCGTTTCGCTGGGACGCCCGTGGCTAGCCCACGAGGCCCGTCCTTATCGACCCTCTCGGAGGCGCCCGCCCAGCACGCAGTGGGCCTTGCGCCTCCCCGGGCGTGCTGCCCGGCGGTCCTGCCCCGGGCCAGCCGCCGGTCGCCTTGCCGCCTCGGCCTGTTTGCCGACGGCCTTGCCGCTCGGGCGTATTGCCCGTGCAGCCGTCCTCTCCTAGCGGGAACGCCTGCCTGTGGGCAGCACTCCCGCGCACTCCCCGCACCCTCACCCTCCCCTCGGTGACGTGTGCGGTGTGCACTAGCCGCCGGTCGCCCGGCTCCAATTCGCCCGTACGTCATACCCACACACAGTGGGTACAGTCCCTCCCGTACAGGGGGGCACCGTCCCAGCCGGCGGCACACAGCCTGCCGGCGGCCCACGTCCTCTCCGCATCCTGCTGCACGTGTCAGCAGCGGTCCACTGTGGGTCCACCGCTACGTGCCCCTGGGAATGCCGGGGCAAGCCCACCTACTTGGGCCTGCTCCCGCTCAGTCCCAACAGCCCGCGATTCAGAACGCCACCGACGTTGCCCACAGAGCAGGGGTGCTCGGCAGACACGCTTGTGGTAAAGTCACTGCCCGGTGGACGTAGCTGCTTGACGCGTGTGGCTGCGGTGGTAGTGCTTGGGCCAACGGCAACGGCGGGGCTCTTCCACCGCCGGCTTCTGTCCAGCGCTGGAGTGTTGCTTCACGCTTGGCTCGCTGTGAGTGCGTTATGTGAGTGCGTTATTCAAGGAGCCAAGCGGAAAGGCGGCGGAGCGGTATTCGCAGTCGTCCGCGCCGCCGACAGTCACCGGTCTAAAATGAAGTTTCGCTCTCGCAGCGATGGCAGAGGCAGAGACTGCCTGGTAGCTGAGCATACTCGATGATGCCGAAGAGGAGGTCGGTATTCGTGCCATCGGCAGTGCCACCGCGTGCTCAAGCTGCGAGAGTTCTTTTAAGAAGTACAATCTGAGCATACTTCATGCCAATCTCGTGGGGAACCATGCGCTTCGATGAGCCGATACGGCGGTCACGTCTCACGTGATTGGCAAACGCGAGTTCTCAGGGATAAGAAATTAATATCTCGTGTGGTAAGTCACAGTCAGCGGCATGACATGCCCTGTAGTTGCTGTGTAACTCATCCTGGTAATCGCTCTGACGCCCGTCTGAAGCGCTGGCGGCCGGCAGACGCACCGGTCGCCCTTCAGCGAGTGCTGCCGTAGTGTTCCTTCTGCGGGTGGGTCAGCCCCCAGGTACACTTCTGACGCTTCTCATACTGCTGCTGAAGGCAGTGCGGCAGGAAGCCCCTCGTGCGACCTGGCCCTGAGAGGGTGGCGGGCTGTCTCCCAATGGGCTCGGGAAGAATGGAACGCGACGTCCGATCTGCAGGCTGTGACTGTGGCGGTCTGCAAGTGAGCGGGAGAACGGAAAAAGCGACGCGTAAGGCAAGATTGATGAGGCGACAAATTGGTGTTGCGCCGTTGTGCGCAAGAGGCATGTAGCGATGCACCTCTATCGTTGCAGGTGTCTGTGGGTATACGTATAGCGCGGCTGTGCCCCCCCCGCCTAGGCCTGGGGGTGGAGTACTCCCGACGTCGCCAAGCTGTCCGTCAACAGTCGAGCAGTGGCGGCCATACCGTGCGTCGGACGTCCTTCGCGAATGCACGTGGGGGGGTGCGGAACGGCAATGCTGTGGCCCATCTTGTGGCTGAAGCAAAAACAGTGGGTCAGCCTCCCCCCCGGACCAGCGCCCCCCGGACCAGCGGGGGTTGGGGGTGGCGGGGAATGGCCATGACTGCCGCCGGGATGGGGGGAGTGACAGTGCCCCACGCGCGCCCTACGACGCCGGTGATCTTGCGTGCAATCGAACCCGATCGGCCGGTGTCGTGCGTGGCAGAGGCGTAGGCGTTCTGGAAGACGTTGTTGTGACTGTGGGGGACGCGCTGGGAACTATCCTTACACCTCTCGTCGAGAGATCTTCTGCTGCAACAGTATGTATTCTGCGGTAGCGGCACACGCCGAGCTTAAATGGTCCTTAGCTCTTGCCACTATCATCGGCCTCACCTACGCGCTACCCAGTCAAAGCTTCTTCTCGAGGCCAAGCGATTGACCTGCAGGGATGCCTTCCCGGCAATTGCAGCCCGTCACCTCGCAGCGGTCCACCATGGCCTTGTGGTAGTATGACTCTACCGTCTGGTGCTGGATCTCCAGCGGCACGAGCGCCTTGTTGGCCGCGCGGGCAACAACGCTTTTAGCCATGGCTTCCCGCTTCTGTGACACGCGAATGTTGTTGTACGCCGCCATGTATCTTGAGCGCACGATGAAACGGTGCTGAGACATGTAGGTCAGGGATGACTTGGACTTCTTCTTGATGGCGTGTTGCCGCTCGGCGCTTGACGTGTCATGTCCCCGCGAAATCTCGGGATACTCGTCGGCCTCAAAAACAGGTGAGCACACGTGCCCGCATTGATGGAAGCGGTCGATGAAGAAAGAAACCTCGTCTTCAGTCAGGAGCCAGGGTACGCGGCGAAGCGCGTTCCGCTGAGTTTGGCAGGCAGTGTCGCAGTACACCACTCGCGGCATCCGCACAAAGCGCTGAGCAAGCGCTGCGACCAGGTGGGCCGGACTCTCCGTCTCCCTTAGCAGCTCGAACCCGATGATGTAGCCACATCCACACATAAACGTTAACACACCCGGTCCGCGAATGAGCGACTGGGGGTACCCGTGCCGGCAGTTATCAGCGTCCCAGGTGCACCGCTGTCGGGTAAGCAGCCTGTTGTTCGGGCGACGACGGCGGCGACGCTGTACGGGCCGAGGTGTCCGGCGGCGTCGTCGTGATGCTCTCCGTCGGTCTCGCACTGCTGTCGCATCCTCAGGGTAAGGTCTTACCAGCTTCCGGCCTGGCCACGCTTGACCCGTGCGCTCTTCCTCGGCTTGCTCCAGAATGCGAGCTTGGACTGCTGCGTGGCCAACAATATGGGTCACAGCTGGCTCCACGCCTTGGGCCGCTGCCCACTCTTGATACTGCTCCGCCGATGTGTCCTGCCACATGGCGCGATACTCCTTTGCGGCTTCTGACGCCTTGGTCTCCCACAGGTCCGTCGCAGCAGGGCCCCGGGAAGCAGCAAAGAGGATGAGCTCTCCAACGGCGTGCGCCAACAGCGGATCTTCGTCCATGCGCCTCTTGACCAGCAGAAGAAAGTGCCAAACGAAGACGACATTACGGACACACTGCGCCAGGCTCAGCCACTCTGAACTTAGAACACCATTGGCCAACGCATGTCCTAGAAGCTGCACATCCACGAGGTCACAGCCGCCGAAGACGTTGAGGGCTGGCTCTGCCAGCATGGCCGAGAAGAGCAGGTGCACTTTTCTCCATCGGTTTGCCGTGACGTCAGGGTTTTCGGAAGGAGGAAAGAAGTTGACGGCAAGCACTGAAAGCGCGCGGGTCGAGCAGCGGGTGCTGCGGCTTGCTCTTCTGCAGCAGGCGTAGAGTGCCCCGATGAGCCGGGTCCCGACGAGCTCATCCTGGTGAAACGCAAAACTCGCCAAAGTCGTTGGAAGTGTGTCGTCGAAAGAGGAGGAAAATCACGACAAGCGCCAATCGGCTCGAGGTGCGCCGGGTGACAAGGGTGGGCACTGCTTGCACAGGAGCGTGAGTGACGTGTTGCCGACACGACACCAAGGCGCGAGAGGCGGTGCCATACCAAGTGGCGTAGAGTATTGATTTCGTGCCGAATTATGCTGTTAACGTGTTTTCGGCACAACACTGGTCGATCTAAAGCGTTCTAAAGAAGCCGGTTTGGCGCAACGTATTGCGCCGAACTGGCACGAAGCAGAGCATTGGCACTACTTTCTCACCAGTGAGTCTTCACGTCACTGCTACTCGTAGAGAACAATCTCTGCCGTCCGACAGCGCCCGACCGGTTGCCTCCCGACCTGTTCCTGTTGCCTCGGAAGTGTTACTTGACCACCGAAGCGACGGTGGCCGTCTTGACGTGCACACGTTAACAAAAGGACGACCTTCAGAAAATCACTTAAGAAAGAGGACTAAGAACGTCTTAAAAAAAAAAGCAAACAAGGAGCCACTTCGCGCTATTTCTTCGTACGGCGGGTCTTCATTGGAGAGGATGGCTCTCCCTCAGAAGCACACTCGGCGTCCTTTTGCCGCTTACGGGTTCTCCCTGCGACGGATGTGCTGACCTCACCGCCGACAGGTGCGGAGGCAGATGTCAAGCCCCGTCCAGTGCCCTTGGGCGGTGCAGTCTGCGTCTTTGTGGGCGCCGACCTCTTTGCAGGCCGAGGGGAGCGCGGGGATTGAGGTCGATCAGCAACGAAGGACGCACTGCCAGTCTTCCCCGACCGGGTCTCCATGGCGCTGTCTGGAAGCTTCGCGTCAAAGTGCACAAAGCGAGCCCCGGATGTCGTATGCTTGCCCACGCCCGGCTACTGCGACGTTCCACTGCGCAGGGTACGGGCAGTCTCAGGGGCCGCAAGAGCACCGGGAAGCCGTTGTCCTTGAGTGCGTTGACGATCGCCGCCGTCTGTGTCGCCTCTGGCAACGGAAGCATCACTGCCCGCCGTTCTCTCAGCGTCCTTCAAGCCAGCAGAAGATACGGTCGGCACATCCGTGTCAGTGCTACATGTCGTCTCGACGACAGCGTGCCTCGCTGGGGCGGCAACTGCAACCAAAACCGAGTCCTCCAATGTTGTCGAAGACGCTGCAGTGCGCCCTCTGCGCAAAGTGGGCGGTGACATTGGCACGGCCTTGAGGCCTGCTTGCGCGCCCGCAGGCTCCTCCCTGGCCTTCACAGCCTTCTTGACAGTGATACCCGTATTCTTGCCCGCCAGCGTATGCGAGGGTGCTTCCGCCCCCCCAGAATTACCCCCCAGCGCGTCCTGAGCGCCTGCCTCCCCGCCAGAGTGTGCAGCCACGCCAGGTACCGTCTGCACCTCAGCTGCGTCTGCTACCCGGGCCAGCGTACGTAGCCCACGAGCCGCTTCGAGAGCCACGGTACTCTCTCCTGCAGGCTCTGCCGACTCTTCAACGGCCGATTTTGATGGTGGAGCGGTAGCTGCCTGAATTCCGGCCGTTGCCAACTGCCTTGTGTCGTTCTTCGAGACATTCGCCGTAAAGGAAATGGTGGCCACCGGTGCAACTGGTTGAGCCGGACGAGCTGCAGGGCCTTGTCTGGCTGCTCACGCCAACCAGGACGTGGGGGCCTGCGGGGGCGATGCAGCTCGCTGCGAAGACCGTGCAGCCGCCGTCCCGGTGACACATGTTGTGGGAATCGTTTCGGCCGCCATATTCTCCACAGAGGCGCCGGTGGCTGCCGTCCGAGTCCTTGCGTGTGCCACAGAGCCATCGGGAGCCTTAGCGGCCGCTATCGCCGATAGAGCGTTGACGACCGGCACGGCCGCCGCTGGTGCCGCTGTCGCCACCGCCGGCGCGGCAGTCTGGGCAAGAGGACTCGCGACTATCGCTTCGGTTCCAGTCCCCGTGGGGGGTGTGGGAGCAAGGACGACAGCCGCATCTGAAGAGGTGCTCAACGCTGGAGTTGCGGACCGAAGTGAGGAAGCCGCGGCCTTCTGCCCCGCGGCTGTCGCCATCTCGATTGACGCGGGAGGCTGGGCAGGCTCCTTCTCAGATGTCGCCACCGCTGCCTTGAATCCTTCCACCGAGGAGGCTGCAGCTGCCAGTCCAGCGGCCTCGGCGGAAGAAGCCGCTCCTGAAGGCGGCTTGCCCGCAGTCGATGGAGCCTTGGGCCCCTGAGCAGCGGCTGCGTGTGAGGCCGAAGCGGGCGCCGTTGGCAACACCCCAGGCGATGGGCGGACGACGGGTTGCGGAGGATGCCATGCTGGTCGCCCAGGCGGCTTTCGCAGCGGCGGTATGCGCTTTCGTCCTGTTGCAGTACTCTTTCCAACGGTCGGCCGGGCACCACCAGGCTGTTCAGCTGCTTGAGATGACGTTGTTGCACGAGGGGGCGCCTTCAAAGGGCCCCCCGCGGCAAATTCCGCCCTCGCGAGCCGGGAGGATTTAGCCGGCTGCTTGCCCTTCTTGACCGTCTTCGTCGGAGAGAGCCCTTTGAACTCAAGTTGAAGCACACCCGCCGCTGCTCGTTTTGCAGCTGCAACAGCCCTTTGAACTCAAGTTGAAGCACACCCGCCGCTGCTCGTTTTGCAGCTGCAACAGCCGTGGCAGACTGCCGCGCGTCTTCTTCCGCCGAGGTGTTTGCCCCGGCCGCAACATCACCGTCACTCGACGGTGCAGAGCGCGAGGATGAGCCGACTTGTGCCCCTGCCCCGGATGACTGGGGAGAGCCTTTTCCACGGGGTCCTTTCGCAGCCTTGACTGAGCGCACCGCAACTGCCTTCTCTCTCTTCTCTCGTCCTTGCTTGCGGCGCTTGGCCGAAGCAGCTGCCAAAGCAGTGCGTGCTTTCGAAGATGCGAATTTCGACGCCTTTTTCGTCGTTGCGCTCGTTGAGTAGCCGGTCGTCGGGACAACCGCCGCGGCCACCGAGCCACGCGTGGACGGATTTTCCTTTATGGCCACTGAGTCACCCGCCGAGTCACGAGCCATCTCACCCGCCGCCTCTCCCGCCACGTTCCCCGCCGACTCCATTGCCGCCTCGTCCGTCGGCTCGACCGCCAGCAATTCCGCCGGCCCTTCCGGCCGCTCGCCAGAGCGCTCACCAAGCGGCGTGTCCTCCGTCGCCACCGCCGCCGCAGCCGCCTCCGCGCCCGCAGCCGACGCACCCGCCGCGCCCGCCGCCGCGCCCGCAGCCGACGCGCCTGCCACGCCCGCCGTCGCGCCCGAGGTCGACGCGCCCGCCGTGCCGCCCGCCAATGTGCCAGCAACTGCGCCTTCATCGCGTGCTTTCTCGCCATAGCCAGATATAGCAGCCACGAGAGGCACTCGCGAGGACCCGGACTTGAGCAGCAAGGCACGATCCAGACCATCCACAAAACTGCTCACGGCATCTAGCGCACGCGGCTCCTTGGTCATTTGCAGAAGAAGGTCGCCAACCCGCTCCGCGACCGACGTTGCACGCGCTCGTGATGCCTGGAAAGTGGGAACCACCACAGACTGCTCACCTGTCAATGGGCGATGCTTGCCGTCTGCGAGAGCAGCAAGCTCATTCGGGACGACCACTTGAAGTGGCCATACATTGCGGGAGTCCGGACGCCGAGGCCACCACGGTAGCGATAGGCGCGCTCGCCTTGTCGACAGGTCTTGAGCGATCTCTTTCGACGCCACAGTTAACGCAGCCTGCAAGTGCGTAAGGGGACACTTTGACTTCTCGAACAGCGCTTGCGCGACTGCTGATGCTTCAGGCGAGGGAGAGACAGCTTCAGGTGGGTGCTCGCTAACAGGACAGACGGGCACAATCCGCGTGCCTACCTTGACAGCCTGGCGCCGACGAGCCTTACTGCCAACCGAAGCACGACTTAAATACGGCGCGGGCACCGACGGCGATGAGGAAGATGAGGAGCTGCCTGTAGCGGCCGCGGCAGCAGCGGCAGCAGCAGCAGCAGCAGCAGCAGCAGCTTCACCAGTGTGGCAGTATTGACCCCCAGGTAGGGGGGCAACACGTGCCATGCAAGGGGCGGCAGGCCACTAGCCTGATCCGTTCCTCCCCCTGCATTTGGGTCCATATTCCCTAAGTTTGGGATAGTTAGCTTAGTAGTAAATCCAACTTGGATTTGAGGGTTTTCTGCATTTATCGTCTTGAATTTTCGTGTGGCCCGGTGGGCAGGTGCTGGGGTGGGAGATTCTGAGTGGCGAGATTCTGAGTGGACCCTGGGGGGATAAGGGGAGGGACAGCGGGGCTTGGCCCTGCGTCCCCGTCCCGACTAAGAAACTGTTGGACCACACACCATCCTCTTGTTTGTCCGTGGGGGGTTTGCCCCACAACAGGGACAGAGTGTGTGCGACTTGCACTTCTTCCGGTTCCCCCGACACGGGAGGCAGCCCTAGCACACCGCCCCAACTTGGGTGCCGTGTGTGCTAGTGGTTTTTGCCACATTTGGTGGAGCAGCAGGGGACAGAGGTAAACTTTACCTCCGGGTGCACCCGGGTGTAGGGGGCCCTCTGTCTCAGAGGAACGGTGGTCTTGGACTGTGTCATACGGATCGTCAGCCAACATGGCTAGCTCGGACCCCCCGTCGTCCGGGGAGTACACGGGTGACGCACGTACTTCAGTGCCTTCGAATACTGGTGAGACACAGGTGGTTTTACCTGGGGTCGCAGAGGGACTAGAGGTCCCTCAAGCCAGCAGGACTGGAAGTGCGGGCGGGCAACAGGCCACCCCGACTCAGTCGGGAGTTCACTCGGGTGACACTTCTGATGTGGGTGGGCCGAAGTCTGGCCACCGTGTGGTATACTCAACGGGAACGTCCCAAGGGGTGAGGACTGTCCCCGCGGATTCCACTCGGGTTGGAGCCAACTTTGGCTTGGAGCCGTCGCCAACTAGGCTTTCGGAGGACGGTGGACCTCCGTTGGTCGGCGATGGGCTCGCGCCCATGCCCCCGGTTGAGGCCCCTGAGGGACGTGGTTACCCCTCAGGTGGACTCCCGGAGGCGGACCGAGACTCAACTGGAGTCGTCAATCCACTCCTCGCGGAAACTGTCCGTCGGGAGGCGACCAATGTGTTGCGGCAGACTTTGCCGGACCTGGTGGTCACGATGACGAATACTATTCTGAATCAGATTGTGGCGAGTTTGCCAGATGGCCTTAATGTCCAGACCGGATTGGGGCTTTCGAGCCCGCAGGCACAGGGGGAGTCCCCCCTTACGCCTATCTCTGGTCGCCCCGAACTGGGGGCGACACCTGTGACTCCCAACGAGGGAGCCACACCATACTCGGTGGGGCGTACGCCCTTCATGGGTGAGTTCCCCCCGGAAACGCCGGCGGCTACACCAAGCACGCCGCGCCGGACTTCAGGCACTGAGGGTGAACTTACCGCAGTGCCACAGCGGCTGTTCCCTCAACGTGAGGTGCCGCCCAAGATCCAGGTAGCCAACCCGGTCTACCAGCGGATCTTTGACTGTGAGACCTACGCCCTCCACAACAAGTCGGTGGTGTATGGTCCTGACCAGGCCCGAGCCATGGGCCGTGCCAAGAAGAATGCACTTAATTCTTTTGGGCACGAAGCCGAGTGGGATGGAACCCCCCCCCTCCGTGTCTTTGAGTTCCTACGTCGTTTCACAAAAGCCTGTGACGACAATGCCATAAGTGAAGGCATGGCTTTTTACATGCTACAGGAGTTTACGAAGGGCGACCTGCGGACAGAACTTATGTCCGTCATGCCCAGCTCCTCAAGTGGAGGCGCTGGGGAGGTGACGTCCTATTTGGAGCTCGTCAACTGGTTGTTGAGAGCCATGGTTGATGAGGCAGCGTTGGCTTCTCAAGTCGAGGAGTTTACGCAAGCCCATCAGGAAGAGGCGGAGGACGAGTTGTCCTTTGCGGAGCGAGTCCGTAAGCTCAAAAATCTTTGTGGGTTTCTTCATCCACAAGCTGTGGTGAAGAGTCGGTTTGTGGAGGGACTCCATTGGTCAGTCCGGATGGAGACCCGGGAGCATAACACTGCCCGGGCGACCCTGGCCGAGTTGGCCAGGTTCGCCTATCGCAGAGGCGAGGCCTACCGCAAGTTGCGGAAGGAACAACGCCAGGAGCGTCAGGCCGAGTTGGCCAAGGAACGGGAGGAGGCGCGCCAGGCCAGAGAGTTGAGAGAGGCACGCCGAATCCGCAAGGAGAGGGTGGTAGCTGCCGTGGGAACTTCCCAGGGTATCCCTTCGTCTCCCCCAGTTGGGAAGACCCCTCCCGGAACGGACCATCGGTGTTGGAACTGCAACTCCGATGGTCACTGGGCATATGATTGCCCCAAGTTGAGTAAACGCATCCAACAACTTGTTAGGAATGCGAGTAAAAAGTCGGCTACGAACGAAGTACGTTCACGCCGCGAGGGTGGGTCTCGACCGGCCGTTGCGGTCGCCACACCCTCGGCGGAGGAGGCGGACACGTCGTCCTCGGACTCGTCGTCTTCCTCCCCGCCCTCAGATTCAAACGCCAAGTCGGCGGGAAACGAATGACCGTTGGGGCTGGTCGTCCGAAGCTCACAACGGCAGCCTCGGCCAAGTGGGCGAGGAGGACGAACCAACCGTGCCGGATACTGCGGCGACGTAAGGGAGTCCGCCCACCTCGGGTAGGACTCCCCAAGAACGTAAACCCACGTCGGGTCATCGCGGTGCTGACGGGTGAGAACTTCCAGGTGGCTGGACGGGTGCAACTTGCCCCCGGCCGTGCATGCTGTACCCGTATCGTACTTGATACCGGGTCAGGAGCCTCCTTGATACGCAAGTCGCTATTACCAAAGGAGGTGAAGCTCCAACGCTGGAGGTCCAAAGCTGACCATATGATTGACATCAATGGTGGGGTACTTCCCATCGTTGGTGCCGTGACCCTACCAACTAGGTTGGGGACCCATGAGGTCGACGTGACCTATGGTGTAGTTGAGAATATATCGGTACCCCTGCTTCTGGGTACCCCTTATGTTGTTACACAAGTGCCTTTGATTTGTGGCCCTGAGTACTGGGTCAAGTTGATGAATGGGGAGACTATCCCCATTCTTGGCAAGGGAAAGTCTGTGGCTCCTGTGACAGTTTCACAGTCGAAGCCTGTTTGCTCTGTGAGGGAAGGGTTTACTGCTACCCTGCGTCTAGCCCGTAAAGTCACGTTGCCCCCCAACTCGGTGGCGCACGTTGACGTTGTAACTGATTATACGGGGAACGGGTTGGTGCACCCTCACCCCCGTCTTGCTCGCAAGCACCAAGTGCATGTTGCCCTTGGCACGATGGACTCCAAAGCCGGAGTCCCGTGGAGGATACAGGTGATGAACCTGAGCTCGTCGCCCCAGTACTTCAAGTCGGGAGCCAAGTTCGGCTATATCGACCAACACGAGGGACCGGTAGTAGCGGTCACCCTCAACGCGGGCGCAAGTAGCGACCCGAAGTCCGGAAAGGAGAAGCATCAAGCCAAGTCGGCCGCCTCTCCTCGGCCCCATGTGAACATGGAGGGTGTCCCCCCCAGGTTGAGGGTTCAAGTTGAACGCCTCTTGGACCAATATCACAAGTTGTGGGATGGTCAATTGGGACTCATGAGAGCCACCCAACACCGGATCGAGTTGAAGCCCGGTGCACCCCCTAAACGCCAACAACCGTATAGGGGAGGACCTCGTTCAAGAGCCCTCGTTAAGGAGCAAGTTGCTCGCATGGAGGCCCTCGATGTGATCGAGGCCAGCAACGCCGAGTGGGCGAGTCCGGTGGTTATCGTCCCCAAAGTTGATGGGACCCCCCGGTTTTGTATCGACTACCGTAAGCTCAACGAGAGCACGGTGAAGGACAGTTATCCCCTACCTAGGATGGATGACTGTCTGGACTCTCTGGGGGAGGCAAACGTGTTCTCTACCCTGGACTGTAACGCGGGGTACTGGCAAATTCCCATTGCCCCGGAGGACAGGCATAAAACTACCTTTACCTGTCACTGTGGTACCTACCAGTGCAAGCGTCTACCGTTTGGTCTGTGTAACGCGCCGGCAACTTTCCAGCGCGCTATGGACATGATTCTGGCCGGAGTACGGTGGCAGATCTGTCTTGTGTACCTAGACGATATCATTGTGTTCTCCCGAAGTCCGGAGGAACACATTGGCCATCTTGGCCAGGTGTTCAAGCTACTTGCTGACGCCGGTGTGTCACTGAAGGCGAGTAAGTGCCACCTCTTTACTCAAGAGGTGGAGTACTTGGGACATGTTGTCCATCCGGGGCGTCTCAGTGTTAACGAGAAGAACTTGAGGGCCATTCGTAAGGCTCAGTACCCCCGGACCCAGACCCAGATGAGGAGCTTCCTCGGGATGTGGAACGTGTACCGACGTTTCACCAAGGGCTTCGCCAAGGTGGCGAAGCCGTTGAATGAGCTAGTGAGCTCAACGCTACCGAAGAACCTGCCTCCCCCAAGTCGGGTGGAGCAGGAATCCTTTGAGACTCTTCGGGACCTTCTGCTGAAGCCCCCCATCTTGGCTATTCCCAGGTTGGGAGGCCACTACATCCTGGATGTGGACGCTAGCTACGACCAACTTGGTTGTGTGTTGCTTCAGCAGCAGCCGGACAAGGAGTACTTGCCGGTGGGATACATTAGTAAGGGGCTGAACTCGGCCGAGAAGAACTACGGAGTCACCGAGTTGGAAGGACTCGCAGTGGTGTGGGCGGTGACGTCACTTCGTCACTACCTGGAGAGTGAGAAGTTCCTCATCCGCTGTGACCACCGCGCGTTGCAGTTCATCTTTAAGACGGACTGTACGAACACTCGTCTCAACCGGTGGAGGGTGCGACTGGCACCCTTCAACTTTGACATTGAATACCGACCTGGCAGGCAACATGCCCTTGCCGACGGCCTCTCTCGGGTACCTACCGAGGGGCTGGACACTAACCCAGTCGATGAGGACATCCCCATCGTGGGGGTAGTCACGCGCTCGGGTCAGGCGTTGAACCCCGAGGCGCCAGGGAACAAGAAGTACTTGCCCCTGTCCCTGGACGAGGTGGTGAAGGCCCAGGCCGAGGATCCCTTCTGCAAGTCGCAGAGGGATATACTGGATACAGTGGTAGAGACGCGGTTCTTTCTGGGAGACGATGGCCTCCTCATGAGGAGGGGGGTATTCCAGGGGACCGAACAACTTGTCGTCCCCGCATCCCTCAAGGACAGTATCCTTGAGAGGGAGCACAACGCTCCCACGGGTGGACACCTGGGGTTTAGTAAACTGTACCAGACCCTGAGGACCAGGTACTACTGGCCGTCCATGGTGGTGGACATCTACAGTTGGGTGGCTGCCTGCACAAGTTGTGCACAGAATCGTCTGATGGAACGGCGGCCTACTACGGCTATGCTATTGTTCCCGGCCAAGGAGCCCTTCGCCGCGTTGGCGATGGACATCCTTGGGACACTGCCTGTGACCGAGGAGGGCAACCAGTACCTCCTGGTCATCTGTGACCGCTTCACGAAACTTACGCGAGCGATCCCACTGGCAGAGATCACGGCCATGTCGGTCGTGTCAGCCTTCCTAGATCACTGGGTTGCCGCGTATGGCATCCCAGATAGTACACTATCGGACAATGGACCGCAATTTGCGTCTGTACTGTTTCAGGGAGTGCTGGATATGTTGGGGGTTAAGGCAAACTATGCCACCCCCTACCACCCACAAACTAATGGGCAGGTGGAGCGCTTCAACAAAACTATTGTTAGGCAGCTGCGCCACTATGTGAGTGAGCACGTGAAGACGTGGGACCAATACATTTCTATCCTTACTACTGCCTACAATTCACAGGTTCACTCATCTACAGGGGAAGTACCCCTCGCTTTTGTGACCCCCCGTCGCGTGCGGTCTATTGCCGTGCGGCGGTCGCTCCCAACTAGGGAGGAAGGTGGCAGTACGCCTACTCCTACTGAGAGTAAGGCGGAGTTCGCCGCTAGGCTTGAAAATCTCATCCCTAAAGTCAGGGCTGAGATGGACAAAGCACAAAAGCGCTACAAGCGTACCTTTGACAAAAAGGTGCGCAATGCTAAACATGTCCCCGAGCAGGGTGACTGGGTGCTGGTACACTCGCACACCCCAACTGGGGGTAAGCTGGTATTCCAGACGAAGGGACCGTACCAGGTCCTTCGCACTGATGGGCGGCGCTTCACCATCGAAAGTGACGATGGGGTCCGCACAGTGAACGGACAGGACGTGGTCAAAGTTGCACCACCGCCTGCAGGCGACCCAGCTTGGGCGCGTGCTTTGGAAGCGTGGCGCCTCCCCTCACTGCCTGCGGCCAAACAGGGCCCGCAGGAGTACGTGTTCGATAAGTTCATCGACCACGGATGGGATGAAGACACTGACCGCCTCATGTTGAGGGTGCGTTGGTTTGGCTACAAAGCCAAGGATGATACGTGGGAGTATGTGGAGGACCTTCCCGCTGAGAAGGTCCGGGCGTACTGTGCCCGGAATGAGATAGACCCTAACAGCCCTCCCTCAACGTGAGGGAAGGCCGAGCAACAGTGCCAAGAGAGTGCTTCAAGTCGAAGTGGTACGCAGAGTGGCTTTTAACTACAGCCCTAACCCTCACACTCTCACAACAAAGGCAGCTGCCAACTAGGCACGCATGCTAGACTCTCCCACTCCACGGCCCTCGCCCTCACGTGGAGGCGAGCGGCGAGACCCACGCCGATAACGGTCTCCACTCATCGGAGGGGGCGGCGGCTCCAAGTCGGAACCGTCGCGCCCCTCACGGTCGCGCAAGTGGCGCCGACCGTGGCCACTCTTCTGCCTGGTCTTGCGCGCAAGTTTGCGACGCAGACGCTGGACAGACTCCGTCTCCGACGGGGTAGAGGACTCCGAAACGGAGTAAGACAACTCGTCTTCCGATACGGAAGGAGAGCGCCGCGAGTGTCGGCGACGACGGCGAGGAGGCGAGTATGCACGGCTCGCGCGACGTTTGCCACGCCCAAGTGGGGCTGGCTCGGGCATAATAGCCCCAATGCGAGCCAACTCGGCTGTCATAAACTCCGCCACCGACTCGCAACTCGCGGTCGCCACTGCAGTACGAACGCGCTCCTCAAGTTGAGGAGTCTCGGAACTCTGTAGGGTTGCGGTCGACGCGGCCAACCAGGAAATGGTGCGCACCAACGTGGTGATCATCATCTCTGAGGTTAGAGGCGTGGGCGGCAACACCAACTTGGGGTATACCGTCAGGAGGGTGGCCCCCAAGTTGGGGGACACCGGGGTGGAAGACTCCACGGCCACGCTGATCGGGATGTTCCCGCGAGGTTGGAAAGGAACAGGAGGAAGCGGAGGGGCCCGCCGAGGTGGCGGTACCCGGGTGTAACTGCGACCCCGACTTGGGGCCCCCGCAGTGGGTTGAGTCATATGGTCATCATAGGACGGCACGGCCATAACTATGGGCTTGTCCGGGGGTGGCGCAGTGTGGCGATCCACCCCCGGGGCATACGGGTAGTCCCCGATGCCCAACCCCTCTCGTAGGACCACACGGCCGTCGTGAAGTTCACGAGCGACCCACACGAACTGGCGAAGTGCGCCATCGTCCTTGGGCCCACGAGTGGGGCGGCGCAACTTGTGCTCAATGCTCTCCCACTCGATAAACTTATGGAGCCGGAGCATCTCCTCAAGTAGAGTGAGTTGTCCTGATGAGCACTCCTCAGCAACTAGCTGAGGGGTGAGCTGATCCAAACCTTGGAGGAGCCGGAGGGGGAGATGCCAGAGCATCCCCCGCCGCTGAACACAGGACACCCAGGTCGACATGACCTCGAGGAGCCACTGGGTGGCCAACGTGGCCCACACCAGGTGATCAGGGGCAGCCGTCAACATGACGGAGCCGAAGTGGTCAAGCAACCGTGGCAACAACGCCGGGAACCCGTAGGGGACCTCAACTTGAGGCCACCACTCGGGCTTCTTCGGATAGTACTGCTCCTTACTGGCAGCAGACTGTTGAGGAAACTCAAGTTGAGCCGAGGTCACCAAGTAGGGACCTCGCCGGAAGTCTTTCTCCATCCGCACATCAAAGTGATGAGTGTGCGGATCGGCCTCGTGGAGGTACGGTGGGCGAGCTGCCACAGCGTCCCACGTGAAGGTCGGCAAGTCGCCGGGACCCGGGATAGTTCCCCCGCGGTCCACCATGGCCTTGGCACGCTGAACGTCCTCAACCTCCTAATCGTCCAGGAAGGCAAACTGGTCCGTCCTGAAGCCGGCGGGGAACCCGACCCTACGGGGATACTTCTCCCGTAGGCGGTCCCATACCCGGCCCATCGCTGCGCCAAGTCGGCCACAGCGAAGAACAGTCAGCCCCTCCTCATAGAGAGGCCAAGCGGGGTAAAACCACCGCCCCAAGGCCTCACGCGGGACAACTTGTCCCGCCTCCGGGGGAGACCCCGCCGTCAACCCAAAGCCGGGTGACGCGGGAGTCCCGTCCCCCGGAGCGATCGCGGAGCCCCCGCCGGAAGTCCCGGCGGGTGCTGCCCCGTAGGAGGTGTCCTCCATGCGCTCGTCAAGAGAGTCCGTCTCCACTCCCGGAGTCGCCATGGCTCTCCCCAAGTTGGGGAGAGACGCTCTGGCTATCGCAGCACGAGACCCGCCTCGAGTTGAGAAGGACTCGGATCGTGGGTATACGGGTGGCCTCCCCAGCGTGGGGCGGCCCAGTGGAAGGTGAAGGGGAGGTGGTGGTGATGGTGAAGTGTGAACTGAGGAGAGCAAGCTGCCGAGTGGGCAAGCTTGAGGAGAGGGGCGGTCAACGTGACCGCCTCCACATCCGTGTTACGTACTCGATGGGGGACAGCAAGTCGCGCCCCCAACGCCGAGACGTGCGTTTACGCACCCCCTCACAGGGCCGACCGGGTCGGTCGGAACTGAGGAGAGGGGAGTGTGGCAGTATTGACCCCCAGGTAGGGGGGCAACACGTGCCATGCAAGGGGCGGCAGGCCACTAGCCTGATCCGTTCCTCCCCCTGCATTTGGGTCCATATTCCCTAAGTTTGGGATAGTTAGCTTAGTAGTAAATCCAACTTGGATTTGAGGGTTTTCTGCATTTATCGTCTTGAATTTTCGTGTGGCCCGGTGGGCAGGTGCTGGGGTGGGAGATTCTGAGTGGCGAGATTCTGAGTGGACCCTGGGGGGATAAGGGGAGGGACAGCGGGGCTTGGCCCTGCGTCCCCGTCCCGACCAAGAAACTGTTGGACCACACACCATCCTCTTGTTTGTCCGTGGGGGGTTTGCCCCACAACAGGGACAGAGTGTGTGCGACTTGCACTTCTTCCGGTTCCCCCGACACGGGAGGCAGCCCTAGCACACCGCCCCAAATTGGGTGCCGTGTGTGCTAGTGGTTTTTGCCACAACCAGCACTGGCAGGCGCTGATGCAGCCCCCTTATCTCCGTCCTTGATTGACGAAGCTCCCTTCTTAGCCGACAAAAAGGCCGCCGATGTCGCGTTTGCCGCCGCCGGTGCACCTGTGGCCGTAGAGGCCGCCTTCGCACCAGCGATTGCTGCCGCTGCAGCTGCGTCGGCAGGTTGTACGTCTGTTGCTCCCGCACCGCCCTTCGTCGCCGCCTTCGCAGCGGCTGCGACAGCTTCTGCTGCATCGTCCGTGGGAGGGTGAGCCGCTGCCGCCTCATCGTCAGCGGCGAGCGCCGCCGCCGCAGGCCCCAATGGCTTTTCAGCAGCCGCTGCCTCGTCACCTGCCGACGGCCTCCCCCCCCGGTGAGAGGCCTTGTCACCGGGGCGTCCAACTCCGGCAGAACTTCGAGGCGGTCGGTCTCTCCCTTTTTCCACATTCGCACGAGAGAGCAAGGCGTGCGAAGTCCCCACCATGCTCGGGCCGCTCTCGACGAACCGATACACCATGCTGAGCACGCGGCGGGCAGGGCTCTGGAGAACGCCGGCATCTTCCCACACAGGGAGCCAAAACAACTTGCCGGCCTTGTCGTACCCCGAGAGATGCACATGCCACGTGAGCGACTTGCTCGAATTGGCGAGCACCTCTAGGTTCTCCATCAGCTGTTCCAGCTCCGGCGACGGCAAGTCGGATGCGCGTTCCTCCCCGACGGACGACAGAAGGGAGCGCCGCACGCTCTGCGCGGACGCACGCGCCGATGGACGCACCATCGTCAAGATTGCGAACGCGTTCGAAGTCGGGAGGGGGAGGGAGCCGAGGGTTGACGCACCGGCACAAAACGTGGTTCGGGTCGCGCACGGCAGAGATGCGCCTGCCTTGCCGAAGAGGTCCGCTGCTCAGGGGCACTAGGGGCAAGAAACAAGCCGAAGCACGTCGATTGTCGGCCGGCAAGCGGCCGACGCCTCAGCCTGCCACCGCACGCAGGCAGGAGGGGGGGAGCCCAGCGTTCACGCACCGGCACAAAAAAATCGGTCCGGGTTTCGCCCGGTCTGGGGCCCTCGGCGCAAGAAGCGCGCCGAAGCACGTCGATGAACGGCCGGCATACGGCCCACGCGCCAGCCTGCCACCTCGCGCAGGCAAGCTGCAGGGCAGCCACCAGCCGAGGCATCTGGTCGAAATTGTGTGCCGACACGTGTTTCGTGCCGACACAAACGTTTCCGTTTCGTGCCGACGCAGCCAAACCACTACTCACGACGTTGAATTCGATACCTTTTGAATGAGCCACAGACGCGGGTTCCTCTGGGAACTAGTCGTGCCGAACGGCGCGTCCAGCGAAGGCTCGTGCGCGCTGCCGTCCCCTGAGCACCTCGCCCACGGCATCCTCGCCCGCTGCCACCCTGAGGCAACGGCACCTGCTCACTTTGAAATGGTCCCTGCCCCACATTCTCCTACAAGCGGATTTTATGGCGGTTGCCTCTTGGTCGGCACGCTACCGCATACAAGGCAGGCGGCAAAATGCCGACAGCATGCACAGCCTACATAGCGGTGTTGCCGGGGCGGCACAAGTATACAGGCCCCTGCTTGAGACAAGGCGAAATGCACTGGAGATGTGCGCTGAAGTAAAGCAAAAGCGCAACGATGGCGCCTCGACGGAGGCACATTTACTGGCTACACGAAAAACGCTCGTTGTCGTTGAGGTACTCCTCCACGGTCCTTGTGACATGCACAGGGCATGTCGCATGGTTCGACAGCCACAATTCAATCTCCTCCCTGTGAAAAGCGCACCAACACGGGAGGCGGAGCAGCTCCTTCGCCCCACCCAAAGAGTCAAAGCATATAGCACAACGAGCCACTCCATCCGCCAAGTCCCCCGTGCTCAAGAAAAAACGATGCAGCTGACGCATCACGCTCGGAAGCACCCCGTCACGGTTGGCGTCCAGATCACCAGCAGACGCGGGGGCCGCCCACGCGGAGTCTAGCGCCGTGTCCTCGTAAGTGTATTCAATACGCAGGCGAGTAGAGGATGGTGGAGCAGGAGCGACGGGCCCGCCTGAGCCCGCCCGCCGAGACGACCGCCAGCTATCCATCGCGTCCAAGACGGCAGTGACAGACGGTAAGATGGGGCCCACATCTGAAGTGACAGAGGCAGCGATGAGATCCCTCGCCCAGGGCGGCACAACTGCGTCAACATACATGTACCGCGTGCGACGCTGGGTTGCCACTCCGCCCTCGTCGGACCCCGAAGGATTTGCATTCGCTGGGTCCCCCATGTCACTGGGCGTCCCCACCGTGTCCGCCAAGCCGGCGGCAGGCGTCTCGGCGGTTGTCCGCAGCACAGCCCGCCGTGTGGTCGATGACGCACGTCCCGAGGCCCGGGTGGCACGCGACGACACAGGGGCCCCCCCAGCAGCGACTGCCGTGTCGTGGGCAGACGACGCGGCGGCCATCTGGTCGCTCTCCCGACGGCGCAGCCGGTGAGAGCGTCGGGCGGGTCGGACGAGTCCGGACGTCCTTCGGACGCTGTCAGGCCGGCTACGTCTCGTCCGTCCGTGGGGAGGCATGCTCAAGCGCCCGCGGGGTTCGTGAAGGGAGAAGATGAAGACAAGGTGAGAGGGATGGGGGAGTTGGAGGGGACAGCCGCGCGTGCGCCACAACGGTGAGAGTGCAACGGTGAGGACGTGCCACGAAGGTGAAGGTAACTGGTCGGCGGACCGTCCGCGTTCTCAGATAGCCTGCTGCACTGCAGAGGAAAAAGCGTGCGGGCTTCATGTGAACAGGTGTGTCAACAAATGAACCGGTCCTGAGTGACCGGTGGGTGGGGGTCTACTGCCTGGCTACCTTGTTGCCTGCAGCCGTTGACCGTGGTGTTGCGAGAGCGGCCCAAGATGACTCACGAGCTCCAGGGAAACGTACGGGCGCAACACCACAACAGAGTGGGGCCGTGTCCGAGTCCCGCACGAGGCAGATCCGTGCCCAAATCGGCCGAGGTCCTTGCGAGCAAATCAGATGCTGCCCGCCACGGCCTGCTGGCCTTGGCAGCGGCGTGCCGTACATCGTCACGATGTAGTATCGCGCCGAAACAGCATGTTCAGCCCAGGTCGTCGGCAGTGTCGTCACTATGCGGTATCGCGCAACCAGGATTCTAACGAAATGTCGACCAAACAGACTACGCACATCTGTTCCAATCAACAAACGCGACAAATGCGAGTGAAACTGAATTTGAATTTCAGCGCACATTAACTTTGCTGTTCTCATATATTCTTTCTCCACTGTCCACCACGACCGATAATGGTGGGTGGTGCTGGTGGACATGCTGCGTGCATGTGCTCACTTCGGCACCATTGTGCCCAACCCCAGTCGGCAGCATCGTGCAGACCTCGTGCTTCGTGCCGACAAGAGTCAGGGGTACCGCGGAGGATGGCCCTGCAGTGGCCACCCCCCAGCTCGCCGGAAGGACGTGCAGGCGATGCACATTTGGCCGACGCGCACCCGTTCCAACCGTACTGAGACACCACCCCCTTTCCCTCTTGCACGTCCGGCCCCTGCCGACCGCTCCAGGTACCGCTGCAGCCACCCCCCCACTTGACGGTCCTCGAGCCTCACTCTCTGCTTGCCATTGCGGTCGCCATTGCATACACCGTGGCTCGCTTCTGGCCAGCTAAAACGACGTGCCCCTCCTTCTCGCCCACACCTCGCCCGCCCCGTCAGGCCGCCCCCTTCCGCAAAAAAAAACCGAGTCGCCCCAGCTCCCCCTGTCCGCACACAGATCAACCCCGATATTGCGTACCGCACGGAGAACATGCACATGATGAACGCACTGTAAAGCAAGCATTGAGCACGGAGGCGGTTCCACGGATTCGCACACCCGGCGAGCCACGTGCGCCACGTGCACGCAACGCCCCGCCACGTGCCCCACGTGCACGCCGTGCCCCCGGTAATGCGGCAATAAGGACGCCACGTGGCCCACGTGGCTGGCGACGTGATCGACGCCGGGGCGGCCCGAAATCAGCAGTCCAGACTTAAGAAATCTCTCGCTTCCTATTGGTCGAGCCATGACTGCGTGTGCTGGAATTGTCGGCACGGACCTATCGTGCCGATCTAGCGTGCCGAAGGGCCTCTATGGCCTGGATTGGCCGCCATTCCAGGCCGTATGGGCACTTCGTCGTTTCGTGCCGGCGAATGGCCACTTTTCCTGGACCTCGTCGCGGCCAAGGCGTAGGCGATTGCAGTGCGTGTCGCCATTGCCTTGGCCGCAAGACAACAGCCCCCCCACCTCGTACGGAGACCTTCCGGGGACCAATTTTACGTCCACTGACAGCTCCTCCGGCTGAAGGCGGTCGCCTACTCCTCATAAAAAAAAGAAAATGCGCACACTCAGTACCCAGGTCACATCTCCATACTACCCGAGTCGCTCCCCTCCCCTGCCTCGCTCTCGTCCAACGCACTCCCCGCACGCTCTCTCTCCACCTCGCTCTTGCCCCCCTCGTACTCCGCGCTTCCCTCACCCTCCACCTCCTCCTCACCCACTCCGTCGTCGGCGCCTGCTTCTCCTCCGTCGCTGTCCCCCCCCTCAACCTCCAGCTGCTCTTCATCAAAAGTAGCTGCCACTTGGTCGCTAATCTCCCCGAGACGCCGATACGAGTCCTCCATCTTAATGGCATGGAGCTCGTACTTCAGCCATTCCTCGTCAGTCGGTAGAAAGCGCGACGCCGACGCGAGGGGCCACCACCAGATGCAATCTGGCGCGAGGGCGACATAGTGGCAAGCCGAGCCTGAGCGTACACGGGGCGTTGGGGGGAGGGAGGTGGTAGGGGAGGGTGCCCGGTGCAACGGCGGTGCAAGCAGTGACGGGTTGGGGTGAAGGGAAGAGGCATGTCTGGCGGCGCTTCAGCTTGACATAGTTCAGGTCAAGTTACTTGTTTTTTATGTCATTGTACTTCTAAGGTAGCCCCCGTTTCCGATTTTTACGTCCGATCGGCGGTCAGGAACAACAACCTCTGTTCTTCTCTGTCACGGCGAGGAAGCAATATAGCGTGGAACAGATGAGAACAAGCTCGTTCTGGACCTCTAGAGTACTAAAGCACAATGCACCGCGTAGAAGAAGCTCAAAAGTGAGAAAAACGGAGGAGTTGCCGATTTTTACGAAAGAGTCACACCGCTGTCCTGGCTACAGAGTGATATCTTTTTGAGCGCATGGGACCATCCCTGAAAAAACAAGAAAACGGCGCTATCTCATGCCTATGGGAACTGTACTCGATAAAAAAACGTAAAGTGGTCGCTCCCGGCACGTACTGAGGCATGCGGAAGGCGAGAAGTCGGGTCATCTCAGGTGACTAGCTATATGGAAGAGACCTTTAGCTAGCAGGGGCGCTTTTTCTTTCGCACAGGAGCATCACGCTCCGAAGAGCTATTGTGGTCGTGGTGGCAAGGTCAAGACCAGCGAAGGGCCGATCTGGTGATGCATGGCCCGATCACCTTGACCATGGTGGCTTTGTCACCATGGTCAACTTGACCAGGAAACGACCACCCAAGAGCCGATTTGGTCATGGCCTCGTCAGATGAGCTCTTGGGTCCTCTCTTTTCGCGACGGAGCATGACAATGTGGCTGCCAGTCGAAGCCTTCGGCGTGCTGGTTGCGGACGCGGAGTGGACTCGGCGGGGCTGCCCATGGTCAACTTGACCAGGCAATGACCGTCCAAGAGCTGATTCGGTCATGGCCTCGTCAGATGAGCTCTTGGAAGCTCTCTATTCGCGACGGATCATGAGAAGGTGGCTGCCAGTCGAAGCCTTCAGCGTCCTGGTTGCGGTCGCAGAGTGGACTCGGCGGGGCTGCCAAGCCATTTTAAGTAGCATCCACGCCCCCCGCCCGTCTTCTCGCGGACCACTCTGCTCTGCTTCACACACCCCCGGCCCTCTCCTGGGTCCAACCTTTCCGCATACCTTCTGCCATCTTCCGTCGACACCCTGACCTTGGGCCCACCCTTCCTTCACCCCTCCCACGAGGGCCTTTGATCACCGAGACCCCCACGCACCACCTACAAGTGTAACGGAGACGAGGCACCGACGACGGGTGCGGCGGCCCGCGAGTGCAAGGCTGCCATGGCGGATGTGGGTCACAAGCAGATGGGGAGCGCCGCCCAGCTGACGGCGGACGGGGCGCAGCCGCAAGCGTCGGCAGGCCGAACGCCGGACCCCACCTCAGCGGGTTCGGCCGGGCGCGCCGAGGGCTCGAAGTGGGACAAGGCGAAGAGGGCGCTATCGGCAGTCTCAGGGATCTTCACGGTGCTGACCACGGTGGCGCGGTTTTGCTTCATGTGCACAGAGGTGGGCGAGGAGGAGTAGACGGCTGAGAGTCCAAGGCGGCGCGTCGTCCGAGCTCTTCGATTGGGCAAACCTGATCATGAGCAGCGTCTTCTGACGCTCGTGCCGCGAGTCCCAGCTTGCACCGTTGCCCTGATGTCGGATGCTGGGTGTCTCCCTCATTCATGTGCCTCAAGGTGTGGGTTGCGGCGATGCCTCTCAGCGGTTGGCCTCACGGAGTTGGTGACGGCAAGGCCTACAAACGGGAGCTGCTCTGCGTTTTCTATGTCTGAGATTGGGACAAGTGGGGGCGGAGCCCCTGGCGTGTAAGGAGCGAGCAGGCGCCACGGCAGGGACCCACCGGCGAGAATGGGACGCGCCCGCCCGGGAGGACGAAGCGACCGGGGCCAAGCGGCGATGGCAAGCCCTGGGAGAGGTCGCAGCGGGAGTGGTCGGTCGGAGGACCGTTAGGAGGATTTTTTTTTGTTCTGCTATGACAGGCACCCCCACCGCGTGGGCGTTGCGCCCGGAAGAGCTTGCTTTCTTTTCGCTCCGGGGGGGTACCCCCACGGAGTATGTACATCCTGCGTCTGGAGGGCTGTTTTGTTTCGCTCTGAGTTGGTATGTACTGTATCCCCCAAGGCTTCCTCTCGAGGAGCTGCCCGCCCGGGGAGGGGGACGCCCCCCACGGGCGAGCAGCGAGAGAGCGTGAGGGAGTGTTGTGTTTTTCTCTTTTGTTGAGGAAGGTGGAGAGGAGCCATAAAGCGTGTCATAAAACACTCCACTACGGCACGGCACTCCCACAGCCGCCCCCTATGAGAGTGGTGGCCCCGCGTCGGCCGCGGTGCGCCTCCGCGTTGCGGCACGGGAACGGGGTGTCGTTCACCGCGGACCACCGTACCTCGTGGTTCCCCCTTGGGTGGCAGCCCCGCGGGTCTCCCCTCCCTCCCCGCTAACGTGGGCAGCCTGCACTGCTGGCAGGCGCGCCCAATTGCGGCTGGCGGCGGCGGCCTCGGCGGACGACCGCCGTCGGATGGACCGCCGCCGGCGGGCGGCGCCTGAACGCCGCCCCTCCATCGGGGATGCGCGCGTCGCCGCGACGGCGGCAACCACCACCGTCGCCAGCCGCGCGCCTGCCAGCCCGCGGCGACAGGGCGGGGGAGCGGCAATCTCTCAAGCGGGGGGGGGGGGCGCAAGAGCCCAACTTGGCCCCCCGCCACCCTCTCGCAGCGTCGGTCAGCCCCCTCTACCCCACCCCCCCCCGCCGCCTCCACCGATACATGTTCACCCCCACGCCGACCGCTGCGCAACACGCCCACGCCAGGAGGGAACCACCCGAAATGGCGCACCGGCAGGATCACCCCCCCCCCGCCCCCCCACGCAGCGCAAATGTCAGCACCAGCGGCGGCGGCGGCTCGTCCCCCCCCCCGCTGGCTCATCCGCCAGCGGCGGCAGCTGCACCCATCCAACGCGGCCACCGAGCCCCTCCCCCCCCGGGCCAGCGTCGACCACCCGCAGCTCCCCCCCCCCGCCCCCCCCCGGCCCTCCACCGCCACGGCCACCACCACCGCCTCTGCAGGGGCGGTCCACCACCAAAAGCGCAGCCCGCCACACCCCCCCCGCACAGTCACTGTAGCGGCGTCGCCAGCTGGGGTTACCGCCGCCGCGTCGACCGCCCCGCCGCCATTGATGAGGCCGCCCACGCCCAGCGGCGCAAAGCCGCACCCGCCGCCGCCGTCGCCGCCGCCGCCGCCGCCGCCGCCGCCGCCGCCGCCGCCGCCGCCGCCGCCGCCGCCGCCGCCGCCGCCGCCGCCGACGCCGCCGACGCCGCCGAGGACGGGCACCACCGCCACGACCGCCCAGGCGAGCGGCCGCTCCAGGCGTACCGCCACGGGCAGTGCTACCACCTCGCCTGACGGGTACACCCACCCGACCGCGCGGAGGGGGGGAGCGTAGGCGGCCAGTGGTACGTCCGTGGCGGCAATGGTGGCGGTCAGTGCAGGGGGCGACGCGGCGGCGGGGTGGTCGTCGCCGCGCCCGCTGTTGCCGCCACGGCCATCACCGTCGGCGTGGCCCCCCTCTCCCGCGGCGCAGAGGAGGTGAAAGGCGCCAACGACGGCACTGACGGCGTTGGCGGACCACACCTTGAGGGCCACCGCCTCGGTGGTGGGCGCCACAAACACTGTGTCCGCGGTGGGACGGGCGGGCAGGTGGGGGCGCACCAGCCGGCCAGACGCGTCGAGGGCGCCGGCCAGGGAGGCCAGGCCGTCGCCGTCGTCCCCACCACCAGCGCCCCCGCCGACGCCGTCGGACAGGGTGAGGGGCCCCCCCGACAGCACCCGCGCGACGGCGTGCACGCGGCACTGGGCGGCGGTGACGAGCCCCCCGCCGGGGACGGCGCGGAACATATCCCAGTCGGGGACGGGGAAGAGGGCGCCAATGTAGAGGGACACGGCCGCGTTGACCGCTAGGTGCGCCGCTGTCGCGGCGGGCGGCTCGGGGTGCGGGGGGAAGGCGTGGTCGTCGGACGTACGCCACGCCGTGACGAGAGGGAGGGGGGGGGGGCGCGGGGGTATCCCGCCGTCTGCGCCCGTGTCAGCGGCACTGCCACACTGGTCTTCGGGGTCCCCAGCGCCCCTGCAGTCGTCCCAGCCGCCCCCCCCGTCCGCCCCAGACGTCAGCAGGATGTCATTCACGTGCGCCATGCACTCCACCACCCACTCCGCCCCCGCCCCCACCGCCGCCGCCCGCACAGCCCGCCGCCAGGCACGCACCGTGGCCACCCGGCCCCCCGTCCCGCCGAGGCCCGCCACCAGCGCCTGGCCATCCACCTTGACGCCCCGCACCCCCGCCGCGGCGGCCGCACCCACCACCGCGGCCATCAGCCGGCGGGCACCGCCGGCAGACGACGGCACCCCGTACGCGCCCTCCCACAGCGCCATCTCGGCGGCACCGCCCCCGCCGCTGCCGCCGCCCCCACCCGCCGCCCTCAGGCCGCCCGCAAACGCCGCGGCAACGTTGGCAACGGCAACGCCCCTCCCCCCCGCGGCCGCCCCCACGGCGGCCGCCGCGGCGGCCGTGACGCCCCGCCAGTACCCACCCGGCAGTGCCAGCCACACCCCCGTGGCGGTGCCGGCGGCGGCCAGCCGGCGGGTGGCCGCCGCCAAGCCGCCGCCCCCAAACGCGGGCGCTGGCGACAGGGCTGCGAGGCGGCGCCCCCCATCCCCCCCTTTCCCGGGCGCCGTCACCGCCTGCCACCCATCGTCGACCAAGAGGTAGCCGACGCGCGCCCGCCCGGGCAGCCGCACCGCGGCGGCGGCGGCCAGCGCCGTCACGTCCGCGGCGGTCACCCCCGACGGGTGGGCGTCCCAGGTACACACGCCCACACGGGAGAGGAGCGGGGAGGTGGCCCACGGGGCGGCGCCCCCGCCGGGTGACGTCCGTGCCGCCGCCTTGGCCGCCCGCGTGGTAAAAGTGCCCAGCAGGGCGGCGGCGGCGGCAAACGCCGCGTCCACCACCGCGTGAACGCCCACGCCGGGCGCCGCGCCGGCAGCGGCGGCGGCAACCAGCAGCACCCGCGCGGGGGGGCGGTTCAGGGCGGCGGCGGGCACCCCGCCAGTGCCGCCCGCCGTGACGCTAACGGCCGTGGACACGCGGCCGTCGCCGCCACCACCACCACCGCCGCCGCCGCCGCCGACGCCACTGCCGGCGAGGCACGCGCGGGTGCCCGCGCGGGCATCTACCAGCGGCAGGAGCACTGCGTAGGCGTCGTCGCCGCCGCCACCGTCGCCACCCCCATCCTCCCCTTCCGTCCGTCCCTCCCCCTCCCCCCCGCGGTCGACCACGTAGCGCGTGATGGCGAGCTGCGTCTCGGGGGGCACCGCGTCGGCGGCCCCCCCCACGGTGGGGGTCATCCAAAAGGGCTTGACCCTGTGCAGCGCCAGCGTCCGCCCCCGCACCCACCGCCACCCGCCGCACCCACCGTCGCCGCCGTCACCGCCACCGTCGCCACCACCTCCCACGGGGTCCATGTCGACGGGGGCGTCCAGGGCACCCTGCACAGCCTTGCCGCCGCCAACGTACCAGTCCCGCCCGCCCGCCGCCCGTGCCCACCCGCCGTCCGCGGTGCGGAGGACAAACGAAACGCCTACCGCGGCGGCACCAAGAACCTCCCCCCCGACGCATGCGGTTGCAGTGGCACCGCCACCACCACCACCACCACCACCACTGCCTCCACCACCACCACTGCCTCCACCGCCGTGGCTGTCCCCATTGCCTACAACTCCACCACCGCTGCCGCCGGGGCCACAACCACCACTTCCCACGTCCAGGTGCAGCCGCACGTCGACGGCGGGGGCAGACCACCGGTGGGCGCCGCCGACCGACGGTGCCAGGTGGACCGCGACGGGGGTGTCTGCCGGCGGGGTGGCGGGCGGCACCGCCACGGACAGGCACAGGTGGGTGAGGAGGGGGGGGAGCGCGCCGCCGCCGCCGCCGTCGCCGCCCGCAGGACTGGGGCCGGCGGCGGCGACCGTGTAGCGGGCGGTGACGACCACCCCGCCGTCGCCAATGACCGCTTCTACCTGGACCGTGTCCGAGGAGGGGGGCGGGGCGGTGGGGATGGTCCTTGCGGCGGCGGCAGCGGCGACGGGGGTGGCGGCGGGGGTGGCTGCGGGGGTTGTGGAGGGGGCGAGACAGGGGGGCAGCCGGGCGCCTGGACGGGTGGAGAGGAGGTGCACGTGGACCCCAGGGGTGGGCGATGGCAGGGGTGAGGCGACAAGGTGGGCCGAGCGGGGGGTGAGGATGACGTCAAAGGGCCGCCCCATGGCGGTGGTGGGGGGGAGCGGGGGGAGGTGGGGGACGGGGGGGGAAAGGAGGGGGGACATTGGCGGCGGACCCGCGCTTTGCTTCCCCTCTAGCTAGTCCGCGGCAGCAGAGGCGATCACGAGTGGCCAGGCAGACAGCTCAAGCACGGAGCGCTATGTCTCTTCTTACAGTGTCCCCAGCTCGTATCCCCACTGATGAGATTTGGTTGTGCGGGGGCCACCGACCACCGGGATCGCCCTGCGCAGGGCCGGCCGGCCCGGGCGCCCGGGCCGGGCCACACCGACGAGGTGACCATGCCGCCAGAGCCCCCACCGAGATGAAGCGTAGAAACGCAATCAACAGGAGCGCCCCGCCGGCCGCGGCCGACGCTCGTCACTTTTCCCTCGCCCGCACGCGCTGTCCGCTTCGGCGACGAGGGGCGGTTTGCCCTTTCTCCCCGCCCCCCCCCGTCGGAAACAGAGGAAGCTTCCTTTCTCCCCCAACACTCCCCCTGTCCTATCCCCCCCAACACCCCCCCTGTTCTTTCTCCCCCAACACCCCCCCTGTCTTTGGCCCCCCCCTGACTTCCCTTCTCCCCCCTTGTCCTTCCTCCACCCCCGCCTATCTCCGTGTCCTTTCAACTCCCCACCCCGGCACCTCCCTCCACACCGCAAAGAAAACGATCATAGACATAGCAACAAGATAAACAACAAGAAGAGTTTGTAACGCACACCACGCGCTCCCCTCTCCGCCCTCCCCCGCCCACCCCCCACCCCCCCCCCCCCGTCACCACCCCCTCCCCCCGCCCACCCACCCCCCAACCCTCCCCCCCAACCCCGTCAGCAAAAATAGAAGCAAAAAAGGGGCTAGAAAGAAGCGGGGGGCACAGCGGTTAGAAGCCCTCCCGCCGGAGCGCCACGTCCACATCCTCCCCCACCGCCAGGGCGGCGGCGATGACCGCACGGCGGCGGAGGCTCGCCTCCCGCCGCTTGTCGTTTGTCCGCTGGTAGGTCTTGCAGGCGCTCCGCGGCGGGCACACGCCGCGGCAGTGGGGGCAAATGTAGCCGCCGCCGCCGCCACCCCGCCCACTACCACCACCGCCGCCGCCGTCGCCGCCGCCGCCGCCGCCGCCGCCAGTGCTGCTGGCGGCCGCGGCACCAGGGTTACCGCCAGTGCTGCCGGCGGCGGCGGCCCCCGCAGCTGTACTCCCCCCGGCGTCCCCAGAGGCGTCGCCGCCGCCGCGGCGGCTCCCCCCGCCGCCGCCGTCCCCACCGGCGCCCCCACCACCACCACCAGAGGAAGTATCAGCAGGGGCGGCGGCGGCACCACGACTAGCCCCGTCCGCCCCCCCCCCCCCCCCCCCCCACCGTCGCGGCGGCCCAGTCCCAGCCGTGTTTGCCAAAGCACCGCTCACACACCACCTTGCGGCACCGCGGCGCGTTCTTGCACGCCACCACCTCGGCGCCGCCCGCCTTGCGCCCGCAGGTGTGGCAAAAGGTCGACGCCGTCGGGCGGGCGCTGCTGCTACTGCCACCGTCTGCACGCTCAGCCCCAGCTCCAGCCCCACTCGCCCTACCACCACCGCCACTGCTGCCGCTTCTGCCGCCGCCTGCTCTTGTGCTGGCAGTGCCGCCGCCGCCGCCGCCGCCGCCGCCACGGGCTGCGGCCGCGCGTTTGCGGGCACCCCGGCCGGGGGCGGCTGCAACCGCCCCCGACTCGGGGGCGGTGCGCTTGCCCAGTGGGGGGGGGGATGAAGATGGCCGCCGCGAGGGCGGGGTGGGGGGCGCAGTCGCACCGGCCGTCGCCGCCGTCGCCGCCGTCACCGTCGTCACCGCCGTCGTCGCCGTCGCCGCCACCCTCATCGGCGGCGGCGGCGCTGCCGCCGCCGCCACTCCCGCACCGCCCCCCCCCCCACTCGGCAGCAGCCACGCACCCGGCACCGCCGCTGCCACCGGCGGTGGGGTGGTCGACGGGGACCAGCCGGCAAGGCCGACGCCCGGCCCCCACCCCGCCGCCGCCGCCGCCGCCCACTCTTGGGCAGACCGCGCCAGCAGCGGCGCCGATGCAGACGCGGGCGCCCCGCGGGGGGGCCACCCGCCCCCCCCCCCACGTCGCCCGCCGCCGCCTCCGCCACCGCCACGGTCACGGTCACGGTCACGGTCGCCGCCACCCCCACCGCCGGGCCTACCACCGCCACCGCCGACGCCGCCTCTGCCACCCCCAGCGCTGCCACTACCACCACGGGTTGCTCCCGCCGCCGCGGCGGCGGGTGGGCTGGAGGATGTGCCGCGACGGCGGCCGCCCAGCGCGGCGGGCGCCGAGTGGTGGGACGTTGCCACCGAGTGGGACACGGACGCTGCCGGCGACGGCAGCGTCGACGCGGCAGCGGCGGCGGCGGCGGCGGCGGCGCCACCACCACCGCCACGAGACAGCCACCACAGCACGGGGGGTCGGGGCGGGGGGGAGGAGCCCCGCAGCGGGGGGAACGCCCCCACCACGCCACCGCCACCGCCACCGCCGCCGCCAGCACGCCCACCGCGGGCAGAGAGGGCCGGCAGGGCCGACGCGGCCCACGCCGACAGCCCCGCCGAGCTGCCCGCCGACCCGCCGGCGCTGCCCCCCCAGCCGCCGCCGCCGCTGCCGCCGTCACCGCCGCCGCCACTGCCGGCGGGCGACAGCGCGCCCAGCGCGAGGGCAGACAGGGACCCCGCGAGCGGTGGGGAGGAGGACGGTGCGGCAACCGTCGCCGCCGCCGTACCACCGCCGCCCGCGCCGGCGGTCGTGGGGGGGGTGGTCAGGTCCATCGCGTCGGCAGCAGCCTCGGCGGCGGCAATCGCCGTGGCCACCGTCTCGGCCGCCGCGTCGGCCGCCGCGTCAGCCGCGGCGGCGGCCGCGTCGCCTGCGGCGTCGCCTGCCGCGCTGCCGCCGCCGCCGCCACCGCCGACGCCGTCAAGACCACCTCCGGCGACGGTTGGGAGCAGTAGCGGCGGGGACGGCGGGGGCAGCGGCAGCCCAACGTCCCGCCCCTCCCGGGTGGGAGCGGCAGCCACGGCAAGCGCGTCTGGGGTGGCAGCGGCCACCCCCGCGGCCCCCGTCCCCTCCGCCGACGGCGGGGCGACGGGGTCGACCAGCCACGCACAGTCCAGCGCCAGCGCATGCTCCGCGTCGCTAAAGCCGCCGCCCACGTCGGGCAGCGGCGACGGGGGGGGGCTAAACATGGGCGCAACGTCCCCACTGGGGGCGCCGCCGTCGCCGTCGCCACCGCCGCCGCCACAGCCACCGCTTCCGCCCCCATTGGTGCCGACGCGGCTCGGACGCCCCAGTGGCGCCGTCGCCGCCAGCGCGGCAGCGCCGTCGGGCGCCGCCGACACGGCCAGCGCAGAGGGCGCGGCGGTGATGGACGCGGCCGCCATGGCGGCGACCGCGTCCATCTCGGCAGCATCCACGTGGCCATTGAGGCTGCCGAGGCCAACGCCACCGCCGACGCCACCGCCGACGCCACCGCCGACGACGGCGTCGGCCCCACCGCTCACGCCACCGACGTCGCTGCCACCGTCGCTGCCACCGTCGCCGATGGATCCGCGGGGGACAGCCAAGAGGCCCCGCACGTCCACGCTGCCACCATTCCCGTCACAGACACCGCCGCCGTTGCCATTGCCGTCCCGGATGCCGACGCCGACGGCTCCCCCCCCATCTGCGGGCTGCAGCTGCCCCCCACTCCCCCCGCACTCTGGGGTGACCACCACCGCCGCCGCCGCCGCCGCCGCCACCTCCACTCCCACCTCCTCGGCCACCTCCTCCTCCTCTTCCACCTCCATGTCATGCGCGGCGACCGTCTCACGCAGCAGCCGCCCCCACCCATCTTCCTCGTCACTCGCCGACGCGGCGTCGCGGCTGCTCGTCGCGGTGCCCGCGGGGGAGTCCGTGTCGCCGCCGTCGGTCGCACCGCCGCAGCCGCCACCGCCGCCACCGCCGCCACCGCCGCCGCCACCACCGCCGCCACCGTCGGTGGCGGCGTCACCAGCGAGGCCCACCGGGCTGGGGGGGGCGAGCCTCATGGGGGGCGCCCACTTACCGGCGCGCGTCTCCGACCGGGGTCAGCCGGGAAAAGAAGTCGCCCGCCGCTGCCACTGCCGCCGCCGCGCGCTGGGGGTTGTGCTGCTGCTGCTGCTGCTGCTGCCGACGTTGCCCGCCGGTACGCCCGCCCGCCTGCTGTCGAGTACCCCCGCGGTTGTCGTTGCCCGGCGTCGAGTGCCCCCGCGGTGGTCGCTGCCCGCTTGCGAGGCGGAAGAGCACCACCGCCGTCAGACGGGAAGGCGGGCAAGGGCAGTGGTCGTGCCGCCAACGGAGCAAGAAAGGGTAGATGGCGGGGGGGAATGTAGGCACAATGTCGGGGGGGGGGTGACGCCGTCGCCGCCAGTCACCCCCCCTTATGAGAACCCGCTCCGCCTGGCGCCATGCCTCCCCCCATCACCCCCACCAGCGGCCGCTAACAGAGGGTAGCTGGCGGGGAGGACGGGCGTAACGGCACATGGCGGTGGGGGGCGCGCCGGCACACCGGCCGCCGCGTACCGTCGATGTGGGACGCGGGGGCGGCGGCGAAACTCGGGGGGGTGGTCCGCCGGGAGGGGGGAGGAACGCCCACGCGGCCGTCCCACCCCACCTCCCCCCCGTCCACACCTAGCAAGGCTCTCCGCGGCACACGGGCCATCGATGATGGAGTGCGCCATCGCGCTCTGGGCCCGTGGGGGCGGCGCACCCAGCGGCGGGTGTGGGGTGGGAGAAAGGGCTGCGCCCGCCTCGGCGGCCCGGCCCGCAGGCCGCCGCCGTGTGGGCACTCGAGGGCGTGTGGGGTTGGGGCCTGGCTCCGTGCGTCTCGGCGAAGGGCAAACCCCCACCCACGCGCGCGTGTGGGTGCAGTGGGGCGGCTGTGGTGGGCGGGGCCAGTTCATGGCAAGGGCCACGCACGAGGAGCGAAGAGGCCCGAGAGGGGTGGTGTTGGTGCACCAGCCAGCAACATGCGAGCACCGCCCCCGCGTCACTACAATCATACTTTCGACGGCACTCGGATCTCCATCATGAAGTAAAAAGAGTTGATGGAAATGGACGGTTGACCGGGGGGGCAGGTACAGTTTCTCCGCATCTCATCCCCCCCAGGGATGAGATCCTTGGCAAGCACCACGAAGGCCAGCCAATCAGGCCCTGATGTATCTGTACGGTGGTAATCGTGTGGTGGCGAGCGGTGTGTCCCGTGTGTACGTGCACCACTTGTGTGCGCACACGTGTCGGAGGGCTCGTGTCGCAGAACGTCCACATTTTGCTGTCGACGCGCTCACTTTTTCGTCCGTGACATGGAGTGGAGAAACGGGGAGGGCTGGTGCGCTGACAAGGTCTGCTTGGCGCCTACTGTGTATCGGAGGGTCCCTCCCCGCCACAAAGACGTTGCCCCAGCAGCACGCTGAAGTTTGGGGGACGACGGGTGTGGCTGCGGCCTGCGGTGGCGCCCTGTGTCTCCCCATTGAGTTGTGCAGACGGGGGGGGGGTCAACTGGGCAGCCTGCCCATGCATGGGCTTCCTTCCGTACGGAAGCGGAGAGGGAGGCGTGCGGCTATGGGTGGCGGGGATGGAAGGAGGGGGGCGCGTCCCGATCGTCCACTCGCATGTCCTCTGACGTCACCGTGACCAGCCTGTGGAGGAGACCGTGACCATGCTCTCCCTCCCCCTGGGCGGCACGTCACGCGGTCACGCAAGCTGGCCAGGGGGCGTCGATGGTTGGCCAACGTGTGCCGCGCGGCGGCCGGCAGCCGCTGCCGGCGGCGGTGAGTGGGACGGCCGGGCGGCCACTGCGTGGGGCGCTGGCACCGCGGCGGGCTGCTAGTACTTGCCGCCCCCCTCCCGCCAATATTGGCAATCGATTGCTATCGAATCGCGGGCGGGGCTTCAACTTACCGAGGCCGGGTGGCTGTGCGGCCGCTGTGTGCGTGACGATGCAGGAGGAAGCGGTGGTGGGTGAGGTGGCAGCGACATGCTGCGGTGCGGGCTGGGGGCTCCTCACGCGGGCCAGAACCCTCCCCAGCGGGACGTGTTGAGGTCAGGTGGGTTGCACATTCCGGGGCGGCCACCCTGGTCTCCCTTGGCCGCGACAGAACCACCATGTGAGGACAGGAGGAGGGCGGCTGTCACCGGGGGGGGTGGGGGGGAGACCGAGGGTTTGCGCTGCGGGCTGCGCGGTGTTGCTGGCGTGCATTGGCCGGCGGTGCTGGCGCGCAGTGGCCGGAGGGCCCGATGCGGGGAGGGAGCGCCCCCATGGGTGAGGGGACCGGCACGGAAGGACACCCCCACCGGGCGCTGTGCACATCACCCGCCTCGTGCCTGTGGCGGTGCATCGCGCTGGCCGCGGCGGGGGCCGCGGCGTACCTCGAGGAGCGGGGCCTCTGCTCGTGTGGGCGCCATCGCCAGAGCCTCCTCCGTGGATGGGGGGCGTGCAGTTCCTGACAACACCGTGCAGCGGCGTTGCCTCTCGTGGTCGGGTCAGCATGACGTGATGGGACGGCACCCCGTCACGCTGTATGGGCTCCATCCAGTGCGACCAAACGGCAGGATCGCCTCGGTCGCGCCTGCCCCAGGGGCTTGCTCCCCACATTCCCACTCCTTGTAGACGAGGGAAGCTGGGGGGCCTTCCTGCGGCGCTGTGGCCGCACACGAGCTCATGATGACTGACGCTGAGCTTTGCAGCTCCCCACGGCGTGGCAGCACCGCGGGGAAGCCGCCAAGCAGCTGGAGACGAGCCACCATCGGGTCGTTTGCGGCGTCATCGTCCTGCCGGCAATCCCAACCAACGCTCCCACCGCGACTGTCCAGCACGAGGTCCTGCTGGCGTCCCCCTACTCGTTTCTCTATCCTGTTTCTTCGCTGTCGCAAGAGCTCAACGGCGGGTTGACATCAGCAGACGAACGTTGGCTCGTGCGTGTGCCCGGCACTGCAACTCTAATTGGTCACTCAGGCGAGCATGCCAGACACAAAAGACAGTCAGCTTGGCGCGTACAGTACGTACAGTTCATATGTACAGTACAGTACATACGTATATACAGTACATACGGTCTGTATTGGGTTTGTCTCGCCGGATATCTACGTATCTACGTAGCAGGAAGTCGCTGTCCGCATGCGCTTCTTCCCGCTGTCGGAGAAGCGCGAGAATGCGGAAGGAGCACGGCAGACCCCCACGAACAGCTGGTGCAGGGGAGGCTGTGCCAGCACTTGCACAACATGCTCCACGAAAATGCAACACAAAGAACTCGTCCACGGACCACATGAGCGCCGTTATGGAAGATAGGGTGGTACCGCACAGAACGGACACCCGCCTCTCTGTCCTCGCCAAAAGTCTGCGACTGGCTGGATGAGCACAGTCGGAAAGCGACGTGTCGGGGGAGGATGAGGGAACCAAGTGGCTCACCTCTTTGCGGGGGGCCCCACCTTCTCGTAGGCAGCGGTGAGGCGGCCGAGACGGCGCGCGGCACGGCAAAGGCCTTGACAGATGGCGACGTTTTGCCACGAAGCAAGGCTATATAGGTAGTCTACATGTACCGTCTACCTTCAGAAATGCCGTGTGCAGAAACGTGCGTAAAAGGGTCCAGATCAGAACCCAACACTGCCACAAGGATGTGCGGGGGAGCGCGAGGTGTAAAAAAACACGCTGTGGACGAGTTTGACTGGGCCGACGATGCAGAACGTCGCTGTCTGCACACCAGCACGATCCTGCTGTGAATTAATTGAATTGGGGTGTTACTTTGTCTCAGCAAACTCCACCAACCGAGCCCCTCTTCCCGCGGCCTCGGTGCGCGCAGCACGGTCGTGCCTGCGGCGGCAGCGCGGGAGGGGGGTGCGCGCGCGGCTGCGCGCTCGCGCCGCGCCGCTGACGAGCGTGACTCCTTCCCAGTCGTCGCGCAGCAGGGGTGAGGCGCCGTTGCAGCCTGCCACTACCCTATTCTTTCATCACTCCCGGCTTCTGCTATCGGGGGTGGTGGCCTCCCTTCCGCGCTCTTCCTTTTTCAACCAACCTCCGTCCTGACACCGTTGTCGGCGTCCATTGTCTGCGTCCATCGGACGCCCTCGCCCCGACTTCGGGGGTCATTGCTCTTCACATATTCTTTCTTGCAGTGACGAAGCAGGGCAACCCCTTGTGCCATTTCATTTATTGGTCGCCGGGAGGCTGGCACCTGTTGCTGTTGCTTCTTGATTGCTTATTCGTTCTCCGGAAGCCCTTCCCCACCCCCCCTCCCAAACCCCTCCCTCATGGACAACGGCGGCCCGCGGCGGGGTCGCAAGACCAGCAGCAGCCGGGGCGCCTCTGCAGCAGCAGCCGCATCAGCTGCCGCTGATGCCGCGTCGGTGCGCGACAACGCTGCAGTGGGCGCGGACCGCAGCCGCCGCAAGCGGCGGCCGTCGGCTGTGGCGGCCGAAGTGGCAGCCGACGCGGCCGCCAGTGCCGACGGAGCCGGCCCGTCGGGGGAGGCCCCGGCGGTGGCCAACCGCGGCGGGGGCACCGTTGGCCGCGGGCGGGGGCGTGGGCGGGGGCGTGGCCGCGGCCGCGGCCGCGTGGCGGCCGACGATGACACGGGGGGACGGGCGGCTAAGAAGCCGCGCACCCCCGTCAACCGCCAGTGTGGCCGCGGGGAGCGGTCGGCGACGCAGGTGCAGGCAGAGGCGCTGCTCGAGTCCAACCCCAATGCGTTTTATTACCGCCTCAAACCCGGGGGCGCCCCGTGGGCGTCGGGCCCCTGGTCGGCCGCAGAGCACGATGCGTTTATGGAGCGCCTCTACACGTATGGTCTGGGCGTGGGGCGGACCTACCACTGGGGGCTCTTTGCCGCAGGCATTCCTTCACGTGTAGGTTACCAGTGCTCGGCGTACTACCGGCAGCTGGTGGGGCGGGGGGACGTTGTGGACAAGAACTATCGGGTCGTTGGGCCTGGCAAGGTGATTTGGTGCCCTGTGGATGACGATGGGGCGAATGCGGGGAGCGGTAGTGGCAAGCACACTGCGGGGGGAGGGGCGGATGGGAGCGCGGACGGTCACGAAGAGGAAGAAGTCGAGACGGAGGAGCGCGGTGGGAGCTCTGCGGCTGCTGGTGCTGCCGCAGCCGAGGCGGGTGGGCGGGGAGCGGCCGGTCGTCGGGCGCGTAAGCCCGCACAGGCTGAGAAGCTGACGGCGGCGGCGGCGGCGGCGGCGGTGGCGGCGGCGGGAACGGCGGCGGCGGCGGCGGGGGCAGCATCATCGGGTGGGGCGTTGACGGGTGTGCCGGCGAGGGCTTCGGCGGTAGGTCGTGGGCGTGGTCGCGGGCGGCCACGGGCGGTGGGTGGCGGCCGTGGGGCAACCGCGGCTGCTGCCACACCGAGCCGGGCGACTGCCCGTGGTGGACGCCGCGTCCGCGCCGCAGTTACGGGGGGGCTGTCAGACCGCGACGCGCGCGGCAACGATTGGACGAGGACAGACGGCGATATTGGCGGCAGTGACAGAGACAGGGTGGCGGTAGGGCTGGTGGACAGTGGACACCGTCGGCGGTTTGCATCGCCCTCTGTTTCGCCGTCGGTCTCACCCTCTGTCTCTCCTTCAGTGTCGCGGTCGCGGTCGCGGTCGCCGTCGCGGTCGCGGTCGCGGTCGCCGTTGCGGTCACCGTCACGGTCACCGTCGCGGTCACCGTACCGGGCGCGGGCGCGGGCGCGGGCGCGGTCGCGGTCGCGGTCTCGGTCTCGGTCTCGGTCGCGGTCGCGGTCGCGGTCGCGGTCGCGGTCGCGGTCGCGGTCGCGGTCGCGGTCGCGGTCGCGGTCGCGCTTGCAGTCGCCATATTGGTCACGGTCGCGGTCTCGGTCTCCGCGTCGGGCGCGGTCGCTGTCACGGTCACGCTCGCCGCAGCGGGCGCGGTCGCTTTCACGCTCGCCGTCCCGGTCGCAGTCACCATTGCGAGCGCGTCCTCGGGCGCGGTCGCCTTACCGGGCGCGGCCGCGGTCGCGGTCGCGGTCGCGGTCGCGGTCGCGGTCGCGGTCGCGGTCGCGGTCGCGGTCGCCGCAGCGGCGGCGGGGCGGTGCCCAAGCTACTGCAGCTGGTGAGATGGGTTCATCGGGACGCCGCCGTCGCGACGACGATGACGTCGGCAGGCGGGGTGGTGATAGCCACGGGAGCTACCGTCGCTCGGGCACTGCAGCCAACGGCGGCGTGGCAATGGATGATGGCGGCCGCGGCACGTACCGTCGGTATGCCAGCGCGAGCAGCACCAATAGTGACGGTAGCAGTGACGGTGAAGATGACGACAACGGTGGTGACAACGGCCGAAGCGGCCACGGCCGTCGTTCCCGGTCGAGATCGCCTCCGCCTGCCGTTGCATCTGGCTCGTCTGCCGGCTCATCGCCACCGGGGGGATCCTATGTTGAGTCTCGTCGTCCAGCGCTGGTGCGCACGCCAAGGACGAAGCTACCGTATGGAATGGACCCAGGCCGCGGCCGGGCTGTGTAGGAAGCAGATTTTTAGGGAGGAAGGGGAGCGAGGGTGCTGGTAGACGATCTGTATGTGATAGACGACTGAGTGGCTTGCTCTATGCACTTTGGTGGCTCCTTTCTCCTTCACCTCTCTTTCGCTCGAGGATGAGAGCGATAGGATGCGCAGCGTATTTAGAGCCGCATGACACGTACATACTGCGCGTTGGAGACTTTCAGCAACGCGGATTCTCATATGAATATGTTGTTCTCGTGCCACGTACGTCCTCAGTACCCATGGAAATCTGGTATTGTGCGTCCCGTAAAAAGTGGACGTGCACGGGTCGTGCAGTGTGGGTTTGATTGGTCCAGTGGCCGATATTTGACATGATCACGACACGAGCACGTCCACTTTTTACGGGACGCACTATTGCAGTTCTCCCAATTTTGTCCCATGTGGACAAGAGCAAGAGCAAACTGTGTTTGACCAATGATATGACTCAGATGCTGCCTCTCTGGCCAATGACTGCTCTGCATGAGTGTCCGTTGTTGTACGAACAGTGTGATCGGGGGTTCTCTCGGGATTTCTGACCACTTCGAGGGCAGAACAAGCACCGGCTGAGCGCTTCGGACTGTTCTTGACAGAGATGACCTGAGGTAAAGGGCCAAACGGCGAGATCCGATGAAGAAACAAGAGTGTTTTGACCGACCAGCGTTCGTTGCGAGAGCAGTTGTGGCCATAGCCAATCATCAGGTTCTTCCGACAGACGTGTTGCAGCACGCCATTGGACAGCCCTCTGCTGCGAGCATGCGATTGGCCCTTGCTCTTGTACACTTGCTCTTGCTCTTGTCCACATGGGACAAAATTCGGATAACTGCTATATATGTATGGTGTGACAGGCGGCTTTGACCTAGGCTTTTTGGATGAAAGTCATACACTGACGCCATGCTCGGGCCACGTTGGCGACACTTTCACGCATTTAAGACACAGGAATCCTTAATAATAGGAAAGCGTGTTGCATAAAGTCTATTGCCGGGCATGACCCTTGGACTGTCCAAGTAAGTTTTCAGCAATAATTGGGCTATCCTGATGAGTTCGCGAAAATATATAAAAGTTTGGTATGCATTAGGCGTTCGAATCGGTGTTGCCAAGCGTCCACTGTTGTGGTCGCCAATTGGGGTATCGCGCCACCACGCCAGACGAGTGGCGGGCGAGACCTCGAAGGCCGTTTCGTTCGCTCTCTTGCAGGCTGAGAGGGGACCTCCCGCGGAAGCCCACTCGGCGAGCCAACCATTGGCATGATGATCATGGCGGGCGGCCGCTGCCGTCCGGACGTGCGCTCACCCCAGCGTCGTTGTGCGTTGGTGGTGTCCGCCCTCCGCCTCCCCCCAGCCGGGCTGCCGCCGGGCCGATCCGCGGCAGTGACCTTTCCGGCAGTTTTTGCTTGCACACCCCCCCAGCCGACCGTGCGCTGCGAGTGGTCGTTGGGGGCGCGTGACACGCGGCGGGATGCTGCAGCTTTCGCAGCGCTCTCAAATGAGATGACCAGTGGGGGGGTGCGGGTGGGGGCTCTGCCTTCCCTGGCCACGCCGTGTACCGCTCGCTTGCTGGTTGGGGCATGGAGGGCCCTGCGCTCCCCCTGTGACCACCGTGTGGATGTCCACGCCGCGTCTCGCTGTTGTGCCGGAGGTGTATGTATGCATATCCGCGCTGGCAGGCAGCGAGGCGGGATTTCGCAGCGTGGGCGTGCGCGACTGGCTGCCACCGTTTCCGCATGCGTTTGTGCTGCCTGCGGTGCTGGCAGCAAGCTAGTGTGTTGTGTCGTCGTTCTCGTGTCCCGGTCTGTCACGCCCGTTCCGACGTGCGTGCTCGGCGGGTGCACCGTACCATTGTGCACAGCGTCCGCGCGTGCGCTTCCCGTGAGCGAGTGCGAGCGCACAGGCGCAGTTTGAGGGCCTTTCTCGTCCATCACAGGCCGTGGGCGGCTTGCTGGCCACGCCCCCCTTTTCACCATGGCGGACACCACCCACCGTGACCCTGCTGGTCGCGGCTCTACCCCCTCCCGCTCTCCCTCCCCCCCCTCCCCCCCAACGCCCCTGACCAAGCAGCAGACTGTTGAGCGCCTGCTGGCGGCGAAGGCCCGCAGCGGCAAGACGCTGACGCAGATTGCTGCCGAGGCGCGCATCACGAATGCCTACTGTGGGCAACTTTTCCTGCGGCAGACGCCTCTGCGCTCAGCGGCGCTGGCAAAGCGCCTCCGCGCGGCTGTGCCGGCGCTGACGGCGGCCGACGTGGAGCGGATGCGTGCAATGCCAGAGCGCACAAACGACGCCGCCGCCGCTGTCCTACACGAGCCGGCCGCGCGGCGACTGCACGACATTATCGGCCACTACGCCGACACCGTGAAAATGCTAGTCAACGAGCAGCTGGGGGACGGCGTAATGTCGGCAGAGGACTTCTTCATGCGCCTTGATACGGTGAAGGGGTCCCGTGGAGAGGATCGTGTGCTAATTGTAATGGACGGTCGCTTTGCGCCTGTGGCCGAGCAAATCATTGCCGAGAGCGTGGCGGGGACGGACTCGTTCCGCTCCGTGTCTGCCGTGCCGCTGCCCGTTGACGCAGCAACTGAAGCGGGCGCGGATGGCGGCGTCATCGCGGCAAGGGCAGGAGGCCTTGACGGCGTTGAGGGTGACACCCGCTGTAGCAACTCGACAGCGAGCGGGGGTGTCCTGTCACCCGCTCACCTGCGCGGCCGGTCCCGCCGGCGGTCGTCGACGCCATCGCTGAACGGACGCTCCCCCTCTGCGGGGAATGTGCCGCGTTCCGCCTCCCCGGCGTACACCGTTTCTGGCTCGGACGCGGGTCTGTCAGACGCTGGCCCCAGCGAGGATTCGGGCTCTTTGGCGAGCCGGGGGAGAGGGTGGCGTGGTGGGGCGTCGACCCGTAGCGACGATGACGGCAGCAGCGGCGACGTCGGCGCTACCCGTGGTGCCGTTGCGGAGCAAGAGTATGACGGAGACACATCGCCCGGCAGTGGGAGCTGGAACGGCTCAAGTGGCTCGAGGTCATGGTCGCAGCCTACCGCTGAGGTTGAGGAGGGGAGCGGGGCGAGCGTTGGGCACCCCCAGGCAAGTCAGTACGACGTGGCAGGTCGTCAGCGGGGGTCGGCCGTGTCGAGCTCTTCGGTGGCCGCGTCGCCGCGGCTGTCGCCCGCGGGCACCGCCACGACTGGCGGGTCGTCAGGTGGTAGGACGGGCTCAGTGGCATCGTCGGTTAGCACAGCGACGGCGACTGGGCCAACAGCGCGGCGGGGTGGTACAACCCATTTGATGCAGTCGCTGCGGGACAAGAGCGGTGGCACGTCCCTGCAGCGGACGCCACCGGGTCGGTCGTCCGCTGGTACTGGAGCGGCGGCCACCTTTGTTGGTGGGTCGTCTATGGACGATGGGTCAGCGGGCAGCGCCACAGGGTCGCCGCGGTCGGCCGGTAGCGTGGGAAGAGAGTCTGCTGGGGATGACTCCCCTGGCGGCACCCCCCCCCCAACCACGAGGTCACTGCTCGGTGTGAAAAAGGGCGGCTCGGCTGCGGGGTCTGTGGCGGCGATGCAGCGGGCCAGCGTGTCGCCGTCAACGTCAAGAGGCTCCCGCAGTCGGCCGTCGAGTGGCAGCCGGGGCAGCGGGACGTCCGTCTCACGCCGCCGCGCGCCGTCATTTCCACCTGCGGCCGGCGCCACCAACCAGCCTGTAACGGTCTCTGGGGGCGCTGCTCTGGCGAGTTTGCCCGACGACGACGAGGGGCTTGCATCGGACGACGGTGTGGGAGTGTTGGGCCCGGGTGCTTGTCGATCATTGGCCCCGTCGACTGTTCCGTCGGTGCCGCCGTCGTCCTCATCGACAAGGCGGCCGGAGCGGTCATCTTTGGCGGCATCGGTAGCCCGTGCGTCTAGTGACGCGAACGGGTCGGCTGGTCGTCCCGGGCGTGGTGCGGCCGCCCCTACCGCCGCAGGTAGCGACGGGGAGAGGCGGCCATCGCGTGGCTCCTCACCGTCCCTGCTGGGTGACGACCATGCGGTCGATGAGGGCGTCCGCACAACTGAGTCCTGGGTGGACCAACCGGGCCAGGGCTCAGTCTACCACAGCCGACAGTTATCGGGGCCTGTGGACGGTGTTGCTGCTCCCACCCGCCATCCGTCAACGGCTTCATCATCGCGGAAAGGGGAAGCCGGCGCGAGCCAGTCCCATCGTGGTCGTCTTCCTGCTATGCGACCTGGTTCAGGCGTCATCAACGCCGATGCGGAGAATTGGTCTGGCGTTTTGGGGTCTGGGGCCGAAACTGGCGCGTCGCTCTGGGGTGGGCAGCCCGGAGACGGCTCTTCTACGAGCGGCCGCGCGACATCGTCATCGAATGACGACGGACGGCGTAGTGATGGCCATCGTGGCCGCCGGTCGAGCACCTCTCGTTCGCGACAAGACACCCACGAGCGCCTTTCCGCCCGACTGGCCTCGCATGTTGCGCCACGCCGTGAGGACCGTGCGCCATCAGCCTCTTCGGGCATCCCATTTGACAGTACTGGTTCCCACCGCAGCGGTCGGACCGGGCGCCGCGACTTGTGGGAGGAAGATGGCGAAACGGTTGGCCGCCGCGGACGTCATCAGCGGTGGTCTCATGCGAGACAGATGGCTGTGGACGACGTGGACGCCAACGTCAACCCCGGGCCGCCTGGTCGTCGCCAGCCCCGCTCGCGGGATGATATTGGCAGCTACGACGACAGGAGAGGCTCACGCTGGGCGCCCCGGACCCGGCGGCGCGCGTCGTCCGCCCACTACCGACGGGACAGCCCGAGCAATCGCGGTAACCGTTTCAGCCAGACTAGGCACGACATGCATGGGAGCTACCGCAGGCATGACAGCCGCAGCAGCCGCGACAGCCCCGGGGGCCGCGACAGTCGGAGCCGGCGTGGCAGCCGCCGTCTTCGAAGGGAGGAGTCACCACGTACCTACAGGTCAGATGATGATGGTGGAATTTTTGGCTGGCGTCGCCGCATGACCGACAGACGGTCGTCAGCGGATGGGCGCAGGTCCCTGGACGACGATGGTGAATTCCGTGGCTGGCGTCGTCGTTCAACGGACAGAGGGCCGTCGGGAAATGGGAGGGCCTCGTGGGACGACCACAGCGATTTCGGTCGCCGCCGTCGTCACTCGAGCGATGGTCGGTCATTAGCTGATGCGTGGCCCTCGGGCGATCGCTCTCACGTTGACGAGGAATACTCGGACCGTCGCTACGGCCGCACCAGCCGGCGTGACCAGGCGACGTCTGAAGTGCCTCCGTTTCGTGATCTGGACGGGCGGCAGCGGCGGGATGGCCAGCTGTGGGGCCGTCGCAGCAGTGACGGTGGCAGCGGCAGTGAGGATGACTACCCGGGTGGCCAAAGTAACTCAGGCGGCTCAGACGGTGCTTTGCCTGACGATGACAGGCTCTCAGATCGTCGCAGTGGCCGTCGCAGTCGGCGTGACGTACCGGCCACGGCCTTGCATGCGATGCAAGAACACGATACTTGGAGAGACGACGGAAACTTCGAGAGGCGCACCAGCAAAAGCAGCCAGCACGGCAGCGGCAGAAGCCGGGGCGGCCTGTTTGGTGCTGGTCGCGACGACGGTGGGTCGGATGGGGGCTCGTCGGACGAGCGGCGGGGCCTCGGCAGCCGTCTGAAGGACGTGTTGGGCGTTGGGTCTGGCGGCGAGGCTGGGTCGTCGGACCGGAGTCCGACTCGGAGGCGGCGCAGCAGGAGCAGCAGCCGGAGCAGTCGGCGCGGCAGCCGGAGAAGCCGGGGCGGCCTGTTTGGTGCTGGTCGCGACGACGGTGGGTCGGATGGGGGCTCGTCGGACGAGCGGCGGGGCCTCGGCAGCCGTCTGAAGGACGTGTTGGGCGTTGGGTCTGGCGACGAGGCTGGGTCGTCGGACCGGAGTCCGACTCGGAGGCGGCGCAGCAGGAGCAGCAGCCGGAGCAGTCGGCGCGGCAGCCGGAGAAGCCGGGGCGGCCTGTTTGGTGCTGGTCGCGACGACGGTGGGTCGGATGGGGGCTCGTCGGACGAGCGGCGGGGCCTCGGCAGCCGACTGAAGGACGTGTTGGGCGTGGGGTCTGACAGCGTCGGTGGCTCGTCTGACAAGGGCCGGTCACGCGGGCGGCGCAGCAGGAGCAGCAGCCGGAGCAGTCGGCGCGGCAGCCGGAGAAGCCGGGGCGGCCTGTTTGGTGCTGGTCGCGACGACGGTGGGTCGGATGGGGGCTCGTCGGACGAGCGGCGGGGCCTCGGCAGCCGTCTGAAGGACGTGTTGGGCGTTGGGTCTGGCGGCGAGGCTGGGTCGTCGGACCGGAGTCCGACTCGGAGGCGGCGCAGCAGGAGCAGCAGCCGGAGCAGTCGGCGCGGCAGCCGGAGAAGCCGGGGCGGCCTGTTTGGTGCTGGTCGCGACGACGGTGGGTCGGATGGGGGCTCGTCGGACGAGCGGCGGGGCCTCGGCAGCCGTCTGAAGGACGTGTTGGGCGTTGGGTCTGGCGGCGAGGCTGGGTCGTCGGACCGGAGTCCGACTCGGAGGCGGCGCAGCAGGAGCAGCAGCCGGAGCAGTCGGCGCGGCAGCCGGAGAAGCCGGGGCGGCCTGTTTGGTGCTGGTCGCGACGACGGTGGGTCGGATGGGGGGCGGTCGGACGAAGACCGTGGCCTGGGCAGCCGACTGAAGGACGTGTTGGGCGTGGGGTCTGACAGCGTCGGTGGCTCGTCTGACAGGGGCCGGTCACGCGGGCGGCGCAGCAGGAGCAGCAGCCGGAGCAGTCGGCGCGGCAGCCGCCGAAGCCGGGGCGGCCTGTTTGGTGCTGGTCGCGACGACGGTGGGTCGGATGGGGGGCGGTCGGACGAGGACCGTGGCCTTGGCAGCCGACTGAAGGACGTGTTGGGCGTGGGGTCTGACAGCGTCGGTGGCTCGTCTGACAAGGGCCGGTCACGCGGGCGGCGCAGCAGGAGCAGCAGCCGGAGCAGTCGGCGCGGCAGCCGGAGAAGCCGGGGCGGCCTGTTTGGTGCTGGTCGCGACGACGGTGGGTCGGATGGGGGGCGGTCGGACGAGGACCGTGGCCTTGGCAGCCGACTGAAGGACGTGTTGGGCGTGGGGTCTGACAGCGTCGGTGGCTCGTCTGACAAGGGCCGGTCACGCGGGCGGCGCAGCAGGAGCAGCAGCCGGAGCAGTCGGCGCGGCAGCCGGAGAAGCCGGGGCGGCCTGTTTGGTGCTGGTCGCGACGACGGTGGGTCGGATGGGGGCTCGTCGGACGAGCGGCGGGGCCTCGGCAGCCGTCTGAAGGACGTGTTGGGCGTTGGGTCTGGCGGCGAGGCTGGGTCGTCGGACCGGAGTCCGACTCGGAGGCGGCGCAGCAGGAGCAGCAGCCGGAGCAGTCGGCGCGGCAGCCGCCGAAGCCGGGGCGGCCTGTTTGGTGCTGGTCGCGACGACGGTGGGTCGGATGGGGGCTCGTCGGACGAGCGGCGGGGCCTCGGCGGCCGGCTGAAGGACGTGTTGGGCGTTGGGTCTGGCGGCGAGGCTGGGTCGTCTGACAAGGGCCGGTCACGCGGGCGGCGCAGCAGGAGCAGCAGCCGGAGCAGTCGGCGCGGCAGCCGGAGAAGCCGGGGCGGCCTGTTTGGTGCTGGTCGCGACGACGGTGGGTCGGATGGGGGGCGGTCGGACGAAGACCGTGGCCTGGGCAGCCGACTGAAGGACGTGTTGGGCGTGGGGTCTGACAGCGTCGGTGGCTCGTCTGACAGGGGCCGGTCACGCGGGCGGCGCAGCAGGAGCAGCAGCCGGAGCAGTCGGCGCGGCAGCCGGAGAAGCCGGGGCGGCCTGTTTGGTGCTGGTCGCGACGACGGTGGGTCGGATGGGGGGCGGTCGGACGAGGACCGTGGCCTTGGCAGCCGACTGAAGGACGTGTTGGGCGTGGGGTCTGACAGCGTCGGTGGCTCGTCTGACAAGGGCCGGTCACGCGGGCGGCGCAGCAGGAGCAGCAGCCGGAGCAGTCGGCGCGGCAGCCGGAGAAGCCGGGGCGGCCTGTTTGGTGCTGGTCGCGACGACGGTGGGTCGGATGGGGGCTCGTCGGACGAGCGGCGGGGCCTCGGCAGCCGTCTGAAGGACGTGTTGGGCGTTGGGTCTGGCGGCGAGGCTGGGTCGTCGGACCGGAGTCCGACTCGGAGGCGGCGCAGCAGGAGCAGCAGCCGGAGCAGTCGGCGCGGCAGCCGCCGAAGCCGGGGCGGCCTGTTTGGTGCTGGTCGCGACGACGGTGGGTCGGATGGGGGGCGGTCGGACGAGGACCGTGGCCTTGGCAGCCGACTGAAGGACGTGTTGGGCGTGGGGTCTGACAGCGTCGGTGGCTCGTCTGACAAGGGCCGGTCACGCGGGCGGCGCAGCAGGAGCAGCAGCCGGAGCAGTCGGCGCGGCAGCCGGAGAAGCCGGGGCGGCCTGTTTGGTGCTGGTCGCGACGACGGTGGGTCGGATGGGGGCTCGTCGGACGAGCGGCGGGGCCTCGGCAGCCGTCTGAAGGACGTGTTGGGCGTTGGGTCTGGCGGCGAGGCTGGGTCGTCGGACCGGAGTCCGACTCGGAGGCGGCGCAGCAGGAGCAGCAGCCGGAGCAGTCGGCGCGGCAGCCGCCGAAGCCGGGGCGGCCTGTTTGGTGCTGGTCGCGACGACGGTGGGTCGGATGGGGGCTCGTCGGACGAGCGGCGGGGCCTCGGCAGCCGTCTGAAGGACGTGTTGGGCGTTGGGTCTGGCGACGAGGCTGGGTCGTCGGACCGGAGTCCGACTCGGAGGCGGCGCAGCAGGAGCAGCAGCCGGAGCAGTCGGCGCGGCAGCCGGAGAAGCCGGGGCGGCCTGTTTGGTGCTGGTCGCGACGACGGTGGGTCGGATGGGGGCTCGTCGGACGAGCGGCGGGGCCTCGGCAGCCGTCTGAAGGACGTGTTGGGCGTTGGGTCTGGCGGCGAGGCTGGGTCGTCGGACCGGAGTCCGACTCGGAGGCGGCGCAGCAGGAGCAGCAGCCGGAGCAGTCGGCGCGGCAGCCGCCGAAGCCGGGGCGGCCTGTTTGGTGCTGGTCGCGACGACGGTGGGTCGGATGGGGGGCGGTCGGACGAGGACCGTGGCCTTGGCAGCCGACTGAAGGACGTGTTGGGCGTGGGGTCTGACAGTGTCGGTGGCTCGTCTGACAAGGGCCGGTCACGCGGGCGGCGCAGCAGGAGCAGCAGCCGGAGCAGTCGGCGCGGCAGCCGGAGAAGCCGGGGCGGCCTGTTTGGTGCTGGTCGCGACGACGGTGGGTCGGATGGGGGCTCGTCGGACGAGCGGCGGGGCCTCGGCAGCCGTCTGAAGGACGTGTTGGGCGTTGGGTCTGGCGGCGAGGCTGGGTCGTCGGACCGGAGTCCGACTCGGAGGCGGCGCAGCAGGAGCAGCAGCCGGAGCAGTCGGCGCGGCAGCCGGAGAAGCCGGGGCGGCCTGTTTGGTGCTGGTCGCGACGACGGTGGGTCGGATGGGGGCTCGTCGGACGAGCGGCGGGGCCTCGGCAGCCGTCTGAAGGACGTGTTGGGCGTTGGGTCTGGCGGCGAGGCTGGGTCGTCGGACCGGAGTCCGACTCGGAGGCGGCGCAGCAGGAGCAGCAGCCGGAGCAGTCGGCGCGGCAGCCGGAGAAGCCGGGGCGGCCTGTTTGGTGCTGGTCGCGACGACGGTGGGTCGGATGGGGGGCGGTCGGACGAAGACCGTGGCCTGGGCAGCCGACTGAAGGACGTGTTGGGCGTGGGGTCTGACAGCGTCGGTGGCTCGTCTGACAGGGGCCGGTCACGCGGGCGGCGCAGCAGGAGCAGCAGCCGGAGCAGTCGGCGCGGCAGCCGCCGAAGCCGGGGCGGCCTGTTTGGTGCTGGTCGCGACGACGGTGGGTCGGATGGGGGGCGGTCGGACGAGGACCGTGGCCTTGGCAGCCGACTGAAGGACGTGTTGGGCGTGGGGTCTGACAGCGTCGGTGGCTCGTCTGACAGGGGCCGGTCACGCGGGCGGCGCAGCAGGAGCAGCAGCCGGAGCAGTCGGCGCGGCAGCCGGAGAAGCCGGGGCGGCCTGTTTGGTGCTGGTCGCGACGACGGTGGGTCGGATGGGGGGCGGTCGGACGAGGACCGTGGCCTTGGCAGCCGACTGAAGGACGTGTTGGGCGTGGGGTCTGACAGCGTCGGTGGCTCGTCTGACAAGGGCCGGTCACGCGGGCGGCGCAGCAGGAGCAGCAGCCGGAGCAGTCGGCGCGGCAGCCGGAGAAGCCGGGGCGGCCTGTTTGGTGCTGGTCGCGACGACGGTGGGTCGGATGGGGGGCGGTCGGACGAGGACCGTGGCCTGGGCAGCCGACTGAAGGACGTGTTGGGCGTGGGGTCTGGCGGCGAGGCTGGGTCGTCGGACCGGAGTCCGACTCGGAGGCGGCGCAGCAGGAGCAGCAGCCGGAGCAGTCGGCGCGGCAGCCGGAGAAGCCGGGGCGGCCTGTTTGGTGCTGGTCGCGACGACGGTGGGTCGGATGGGGGGCGGTCGGACGAGGACCGTGGCCTGGGCAGCCGACTGAAGGACGTGTTGGGCGTGGGGTCTGACAGCGTCGGTGGCTCGTCTGACAGGGGCCGGTCACGCGGGCGGCGCAGCAGGAGCAGCAGCCGGAGCAGTCGGCGCGGCAGCCGCCGAAGCCGGGGCGGCCTGTTTGGTGCTGGTCGCGACGACGGTGGGTCGGATGGGGGGCGGTCGGACGAGGACCGTGGCCTTGGCAGCCGACTGAAGGACGTGTTGGGCGTGGGGTCTGACAGTGTCGGTGGCTCGTCTGACAAGGGCCGGTCACGCGGGCGGCGCAGCAGGAGCAGCAGCCGGAGCAGTCGGCGCGGCAGCCGGAGAAGCCGGGGCGGCCTGTTTGGTGCTGGTCGCGACGACGGTGGGTCGGATGGGGGCTCGTCGGACGAGCGGCGGGGCCTCGGCAGCCGTCTGAAGGACGTGTTGGGCGTTGGGTCTGGCGGCGAGGCTGGGTCGTCGGACCGGAGTCCGACTCGGAGGCGGCGCAGCAGGAGCAGCAGCCGGAGCAGTCGGCGCGGCAGCCGCCGAAGCCGGGGCGGCCTGTTTGGTGCTGGTCGCGACGACGGTGGGTCGGATGGGGGCTCGTCGGACGAGCGGCGGGGCCTCGGCAGCCGTCTGAAGGACGTGTTGGGCGTTGGGTCTGGCGGCGAGGCTGGGTCGTCGGACCGGAGTCCGACTCGGAGGCGGCGCAGCAGGAGCAGCAGCCGGAGCAGTCGGCGCGGCAGCCGCCGAAGCCGGGGCGGCCTGTTTGGTGCTGGTCGCGACGACGGTGGGTCGGATGGGGGGCGGTCGGACGAGGACCGTGGCCTTGGCAGCCGACTGAAGGACGTGTTGGGCGTGGGGTCTGACAGTGTCGGTGGCTCGTCTGACAAGGGCCGGTCACGCGGGCGGCGCAGCAGGAGCAGCAGCCGGAGCAGTCGGCGCGGCAGCCGGAGAAGCCGGGGCGGCCTGTTTGGTGCTGGTCGCGACGACGGTGGGTCGGATGGGGGCTCGTCGGACGAGCGGCGGGGCCTCGGCAGCCGTCTGAAGGACGTGTTGGGCGTTGGGTCTGGCGGCGAGGCTGGGTCGTCGGACCGGAGTCCGACTCGGAGGCGGCGCAGCAGGAGCAGCAGCCGGAGCAGTCGGCGCGGCAGCCGGAGAAGCCGGGGCGGCCTGTTTGGTGCTGGTCGCGACGACGGTGGGTCGGATGGGGGCTCGTCGGACGAGCGGCGGGGCCTCGGCAGCCGTCTGAAGGACGTGTTGGGCGTTGGGTCTGGCGGCGAGGCTGGGTCGTCGGACCGGAGTCCGACTCGGAGGCGGCGCAGCAGGAGCAGCAGCCGGAGCAGTCGGCGCGGCAGCCGGAGAAGCCGGGGCGGCCTGTTTGGTGCTGGTCGCGACGACGGTGGGTCGGATGGGGGCTCGTCGGACGAGCGGCGGGGCCTCGGCAGCCGACTGAAGGACGTGTTGGGCGTGGGGTCTGACAGCGTCGGTGGCTCGTCTGACAAGGGCCGGTCACGCGGGCGGCGCAGCAGGAGCAGCAGCCGGAGCAGTCGGCGCGGCAGCCGGAGAAGCCGGGGCGGCCTGTTTGGTGCTGGTCGCGACGACGGTGGGTCGGATGGGGGCTCGTCGGACGAGCAGCGGGGCCTCGGCAGCCGTCTGAAGGACGTGTTGGGCATTGGGTCTGGCGGCGAGGCTGGGTCGTCGGACCGGAGTCCGACTCGGAGGCGGCGCAGCAGGAGCAGCAGCCGGAGCAGTCGGCGCGGCAGCCGCCGAAGCCGGGGCGGCCTGTTTGGTGCTGGTCGCGACGACGGTGGGTCGGATGGGGGCTCGTCGGACGAGCAGCGGGGCCTCGGCAGCCGTCTGAAGGACGTGTTGGGCGTTGGGTCTGGCGGCGAGGCTGGGTCGTCTGACAGGGGCCGGTCACGCGGGCGGCGCAGCAGGAGCAGCAGCCGGAGCAGTCGGCGCGGCAGCCGGAGAAGCCGGGGCGGCCTGTTTGGTGCTGGTCGCGACGACGGTGGGTCGGATGGGGGCTCGTCGGACGAGCAGCGGGGCCTCGGCAGCCGTCTGAAGGACGTGTTGGGCATTGGGTCTGGCGGCGAGGCTGGGTCGTCGGACCGGAGTCCGACTCGGAGGCGGCGCAGCAGGAGCAGCAGCCGGAGCAGCCGGCGCGGCAGCCGGAGAAGCCGGGGCGGCCTGTTTGGTGCTGGTCGCGACGACGGTGGGTCGGATGGGGGGCGGTCGGACGAGGACCGTGGCCTGGGCAGCCGACTGAAGGACGTGTTGGGCGTGGGGTCTGACAACGTCGGTGGCTCGTCTGACAGGGGCCGGTCACGCAGGCGGCGCAGCAGGAGCAGCAGCCGGAGCAGTCGGCGCGGCAGCCGCCGAAGCCGGGGCGGCCTGTTTGGTGCTGGTCGCGACGACGGTGGGTCGGATGGGGGGCGGTCGGACGAGGACCGTGGCCTGGGCAGCCGACTGAAGGACGTGTTGGGCGTGGGGTCTGACAGCGTCGGTGGCTCGTCTGACAGGGGCCGGTCACGCGGGCGGCGCAGCAGGAGCAGCAGCCGGAGCAGTCGGCGCGGCAGCCGCCGAAGCCGGGGCGGCCTGTTTGGTGCTGGTCGCGACGACGGTGGGTCGGATGGGGGGCGGTCGGACAAAGACCGTGGCCTGGGCAGCCGGCTGAAGGACGTGTTGGGCGTTGGGTCTGGCGGCGAGGCTGGGTCGTCGGACTTGAGCCCGACTCGGAGGCGGCGCAGCAGGAGCAGCAGCCGGAGCAGCCGGCGCGGCAGCCGGAGAAGCCGGGGCGGCCTGTTTGGTGCTGGTCGCGACGACGGTGGGTCGGATGGGGGGCGGTCGGACGAGGACCGTGGCCTGGGCAGCCGACTGAAGGACGTGCTGGGCGTGGGGTCTGACAGCGTCGGTGGCTCGTCTGACAGGGGCCGGTCACGCGGGCGGCGCAGCAGGAGCAGCAGCCGGAGCAGTCGGCGCGGCAGCCGCAGAAGCCGGGGCGGCCTGTTTGGTGCTGGTCGCGACGACGGTGGGTCGGATGGGGGCTCGTCGGACGAGCAGCGGGGCCTCGGCAGCCGTCTGAAGGACGTGTTGGGCGTTGGGTCTGGCGGCGAGGCTGGGTCGTCGGACCGGAGTCCGACTCGAAGGCGGCGCAGCAGGAGCAGCAGCCGGAGCAGTCGGCGCGGCAGCCGGAGAAGCCGGGGCGGCCTGTTTGGTGCTGGTCGCGACGACGGTGGGTCGGATGGGGGGCGGTCGGACGAAGACCGTGGCCTGGGCAGCCGTCTGAAGGACGTGTTGGGCGTGGGGTCTGACAGCGTCGGTGGCTCGTCTGACAGGGGCCGGTCACGCTGGCGGCGCAGCAGGAGCAGCAGCCGGAGCAGTCGGCGCGGCAGCCGCAGAAGCCGGGGCGGCCTGTTTGGTGCTGGTCGCGACGACGGTGGGTCGGATGGGGGCTCGTCGGACGAGCAGCGGGGCCTCGGCAGCCGTCTGAAGGACGTGTTGGGCGTTGGGTCTGGCGGCGAGGCTGGGTCGTCTGACAGGGGCCGGTCACGCGGGCGGCGCAGCAGGAGCAGCAGCCGGTGCAGTCGGCGCGGCAGCCGGAGAAGCCGGGGCGGCCTGTTTGGTGCTGGTCGCGACGACGGTGGGTCGGATGGGGGCTCGTCGGACGAGCAGCGGGGCCTCGGCAGCCGTCTGAAGGACGTGTTGGGCATTGGGTCTGGCGGCGAGGCTGGGTCGTCGGACCGGAGTCCGACTCGGAGGCGGCGCAGCAGGAGCAGCAGCCGGAGCAGCCGGCGCGGCAGCCGGAGAAGCCGGGGCGGCCTGTTTGGTGCTGGTCGCGACGACGGTGGGTCGGATGGGGGGCGGTCGGACGAGGACCGTGGCCTGGGCAGCCGACTGAAGGACGTGTTGGGCGTGGGGTCTGACAACGTCGGTGGCTCGTCTGACAGGGGCCGGTCACGCAGGCGGCGCAGCAGGAGCAGCAGCCGGAGCAGTCGGCGCGGCAGCCGCCGAAGCCGGGGCGGCCTGTTTGGTGCTGGTCGCGACGACGGTGGGTCGGATGGGGGGCGGTCGGACGAGGACCGTGGCCTGGGCAGCCGACTGAAGGACGTGTTGGGCGTGGGGTCTGACAGCGTCGGTGGCTCGTCTGACAGGGGCCGGTCACGCGGGCGGCGCAGCAGGAGCAGCAGCCGGAGCAGTCGGCGCGGCAGCCGCCGAAGCCGGGGCGGCCTGTTTGGTGCTGGTCGCGACGACGGTGGGTCGGATGGGGGGCGGTCGGACGAGGACCGTGGCCTGGGCAGCCGACTGAAGGACGTGCTGGGCGTGGGGTCTGACAGCGTCGGTGGCTCGTCTGACAGGGGCCGGTCACGCGGGCGGCGCAGCAGGAGCAGCAGCCGGAGCAGTCGGCGCGGCAGCCGCCGAAGCCGGGGCGGCCTGTTTGGTGCTGGTCGCGACGACGGTGGGTCGGATGGGGGGCGGTCGGACGAGGACCGTGGCCTCGGCAGCCGTCTGAAGGACGTGTTGGGCGTTGGGTCTGGCGGCGAGGCTGGGTCGTCGGACCGGAGTCCGACTCGAAGGCGGCGCAGCAGGAGCAGCAGCCGGAGCAGTCGGCGCGGCAGCCGGAGAAGCCGGGGCGGCCTGTTTGGTGCTGGTCGCGACGACGGTGGGTCGGATGGGGGGCGGTCGGACGAAGACCGTGGCCTGGGCAGCCGTCTGAAGGACGTGTTGGGCGTGGGGTCTGACAGCGTCGGTGGCTCGTCTGACAGGGGCCGGTCACGCTGGCGGCGCAGCAGGAGCAGCAGCCGGAGCAGTCGGCGCGGCAGCCGGAGAAGCCGGGGCGGCCTGTTTGGTGCTGGTCGCGACGACGGTGGGTCGGATGGGGGCCCGTCGGACGAGCAGCGGGGCCTCGGCGGCCGGCTGAAGGACGTGTTGGGCGTGGGGTCTGGTGGCGAGGCTGGGTCGTCTGACAGGGGCCGGTCACGCGGGCGGCGCAGCAGGAGCAGCAGCCGGAGCAGCCGGCGCGGCAGCCGGAGCGGCAGCCGGAGAAGCCGGGGCGGCCTGTTTGGTGCTGGTCGCGACGACGGTGGGTCGGATGGGGGATCGTCGGACGAGCGCCGTGGTCTTGTCGGCCGCGTTGGAGATATGCTGGGTGTGGGCTCGGGCGGCCATGTTAGTGCGTCGGATGGCGGGCGGTCGCGGAGGCGGCGTAGCAGGAGTGGCAGCCGGAGCAGTCGGCGCGGCAGGCGCTCAAGCCGGCGTGGACTATTCGGTTCTGGCGGTCACGACGGTGGATCGGATGGTGGATCATCGGACGAGCGCGGCGGTCTTGGCAGCCGTCTTGGTGACATGTTGGGTGTCGGGTCTGGCGGCGATGATGGTGCATCTGACAGGGGCCGCTCGCGCAGGCGGCGTAGCAGGAGCGGCAGCCGCAGCAGCCGGCGTGGGAGGGGCTCGAGCCGGCGGGGTCTGTTTGGTGCTGGCGGCGACGACGGTGCATCGGATGGGGGATCGTCGGACGAGCGCCGTGGTCTTGTCGGCCGCGTCGGAGATATGCTGGGTGTGGGCTCGGGCGGCCATGTTAGTGCGTCGGATGGCGGGCGGTCGCGGAGGCGGCGTAGCAGGAGTGGCAGCCGGAGCAGTCGGCGCGGCAGGCGCTCAAGCCGGCGTGGACTATTCGGTTCTGGCGGTCACGACGGTGGATCGGATGGTGGATCATCGGACGAGCGCGGCGGTCTTGGCAGCCGTCTTGGTGACATGTTGGGTGTCGGGTCTGGCGGCGATGATGGTGCATCTGACAGGGGCCGCTCGCGCAGGCGGCGTAGCAGGAGCGGCAGCCGCAGCAGCCGGCGTGGGAGGGTCTCGAGCCGGCGGGGTCTGTTTGGTGCTGGCGGCCACGACGGTGAGTCGGACAGGGGCGGGTCACGCACGCGTCGCAGCAGGAGCAGCAGCCGTATCAGTTTGCGCTACGGCCGCAGGACAGGGCGCGGTTTATTTGGTGTTGGCTCCTCCAGTTCTCGGGGTGATGACGGTGCGTCAGACTTGGGGCGGTCCTTCGAGCGGCGAGGCAGCCCAGGGAGCCGCAACAGCCGGCGTGGTCCATTCGGGGGACCTGCTGATGAGGCGGATGGAGACGATCGAGTTTCGGATGCGGGTTCTTTTGGCGAGCGCCGGCACAGCGGCGGCAGCCGCGGTAGCCGCAGCAGCCGGCGTGGCGTCTTCGGTGGGCGCTCTGACGGGGCTGGTGGCCGTGCATCGGCTGCTGGGGCGTCGGATCATGTGAGCGGTAGCCGGAGCAGCTCGCGCAGCTACTTGGGTGGGGGCTCCGACAGTGCGGATGAAGCTGAGGTAGATGCTGTCGATGAGCGGTTTGATCGTCACAGGGGCCGCAGCAGCAAGCCAACTTTGTCGGCAGGCGGTTCCTCGAAGACGGACGATGCCAGTGGCAATGTCACTCGCTCGATACAGCAGGATTCTCCGATGTCGGGCGACCGTGGACAGCCACTGGATAGTCCTGGTAGTCCCGGCGAGCACGGCCTTGCAATGCATTATTCGTTGGACGAGCGGGACCTGGACTTCTCGGGGGAGCTTCGGCTTGATGACGGCAGCCGACAGAGCGACACTCGAGAGGCAGACACCCGTGAATTGCACTCTCCCGACGCACCACCGACGGTGACAACGGACAGCTACGCTCTCGAGGCGCAGCATCGGGCTTTGGAGCTGGAGCGGGAGATGGAGTTAGACCGCCGCCGTAGGTCAGCGGCCGGCTCACATGGCAAACCTAGTTCTGTGGGCGGCTCACGGTCCGGTGGCTCGTCTCCGCCCCACTCGGTGCTGGATTCCCAGTCCACCACCAACTCCTACCTGTACGAGTCCTCGTCGATGGGATACTCTGCCACCCCGTCGAGCAGCGGCCGCTCCTCGGCGCTTCAGCGGGGCTCGCCGCGGCGCTCGACTGCACCGGGTAGCGGCGCGGGGGCGTTTGGGGCGGACGATCACCCTGGCCCCGTGGCCCTCTCGGCGCAGCAGCAGCGGTTGGAAGAGCAGCATGGGGCCCAGCACGCGTCTTGGCAGCAACGCTACCTCGCCATGCACCAGGCAGACATTGAGGCAGAGGAGGAACGCCTGCGAGAGGAGCAGCGGAGACATGCGCTCGCGCCGGCGGCCGGGGGGGAGCAGCGCGTCTTTGAGTTTGAGACGGACGGCCTGCCCGACGTGTCTGTGTCTCCACCTCCGTCCTTCTACTCTTTGTCAGCCGCGTCAGAGTCGGTGGCCTCTCATCGGGTGGGACGACCGCCGCCTCTGTCGCCTGTGCGGGAGAGGCCCGCGTCAGAGGAAGACGGCGCTGACTCCGCGGGCCGGATGGATGAGGACCTCACGCGCGACGCGTCGGATCATGGCTCTAGCCTGTATGCACCTGATCGGCCTGCGGGTTTGCCAGTGCTATCTGGCAGCCTTCACGACCGCGCGGACGACCGCACACAGCCAGCGGGGGGTGGCCCACTGCAAGTGGGCCAGCGCTCACACGGCTCATCTCCAAGGCGGTCCCGCCCGACTGGCGCCAATGTAACTTCGCGACCTCGCTCGCATCGGTCCAGCCGGCACTCGGGGCGGCTGAGTGTTGCCACCAAGGACGATGGCTCCAGCCGCCCTACCCCACTGCGCCCGAGCGTAGAGTCGGGCGGGATGCCAGCTGCGCGACCCAGTGGCAGTACGCCAGTCTCCCCGGTCGTGTCTGCATCACCGGTACAGACATACCGATCGAGCATGCTCGACGATGATGGTGGCTCTGGGCCATTGGACCCGGACCGCCCCTCCCGGCGGCACGCCCGTCCTGTGTCGGTGGACTCGGGTGGTGTGGGCGACGGGGGGTCAGGCCGTCTCAGCTTCTTGCCGTCGACGCCGCCCGAGTCGGCGGGCTCGATGCCTGTAGACACCGTGGACGATGCGGCGGCGGTGCCTCCCGGCTTGGGCGGCTCGCCGCCTGCCGTGTCACGGTCTAGTGGCCGCCACTCTGGGCGCCGGCCCGCGCGTCCGGGTGTAGCTGCTATTCCAAGGCCACAGGGCACCGCCAAGGACGACGACTCTGTGCGGCGGGATGTTCCTCCTTCCTGGGACTACCCGTCGATTGACTCGGGACGGCCTGGGCAGTCATCTGGACCAGTTGCCCCCTCGCCGTCGGTGGCATCAACGTTGCCGTCCTTGAGCGTGAAGAGAGAGGATGGGCCGGCCGATCGCACTTTCATCACGCCAGACCGGCGGCTTGCCGCCGCCGCGGGCCGGCCGATCGACATGCTCTCCCCTCCGCAGTCGCGTTTGACCAGCATCGGAGAGGAACGGCCGCCATCGCCGTCACGGGTCACGTTGCCCACCCGGCCACCATCTCGCCCGCCGTCGAGCGCATCTCGTCGCTTTTCTACGCTGGGCTTGGCTCCCGCCTTGCGGACATCGAGCGAGTCTGGCGGTGCTGTTGACGGTCGGGCCTCAAAACCGCCAGCTTCACCGCCTCATTCGGCGGGAACTAGTGCGCGGGTCGGCTTAAGTCAGGCTGCTGTGGCTGTTGACGGCGCGCCGGGAGCGGCGTCTGCCAGCACCGCATCCGGACGGTCGTCTATGCGGCTCTCATCGGACGGGGGTGGCGGACCGCCCGGGGATGGGTCGGTGCCACGTCCCGTGCCGACCGCGTCTTCCTTGGATGGCACCCAGACGCACAGCGTGGCCGCCGGCTCAACTCCGCATAGCGGTCGTTTGGCGAAGCGGCCGCAGATGGGTGCTCGAAAGCCACCGCTGCCGGCAGCGGGCTCATCATCGCCCACCCACCGTGCTCGGCGGCATGGCCGTACGTCATCGAGTGAGATGCGCACCCCGACCCCGGCTGTCGGCACTCGTCCGGTGCGGTCGCCGACTATCGAGACGCTTCCCGACTCCCCCGGTGTCCTCACCCACGTGTCCGGTTCGAGCTTCTTCAGCGGCGACACGGGCCTTACTGACGGCCGCTCTCCCTCATCTACTTGGTGGCCTGTGCGGCGAAGCAGCGCAGCGTCGGCCGCGATCCGAGCCGAGACACGCAGCGCGACCAGCAGCCGTCACGCCTCGTTGTCCGAAGGGGGAAGCGACACCTCAGGGGCAGCCTCGCGGCCAAGCACTGAGCCCCCTCGCCATAGGCGGCGACGCTCGCGCTCGCCACAGAGAGGCGGCCGTGCGGCCACCGCCGAGGGCATTGCGGCGGCGTTACGGAGGCGGCGGAGCGGCCAGCAGTTGGCGGGCGACTCCGCTTCGTCTGCCATGGCGGCCACTACATCATCATTGGCGTCTCCCGCGGTGGGTCACGGCGTGCAGCCGCGCCGTCACAGGACTTCGAGGCGGGCAAGCAGTGACGGGGCGGCTGGCCGGCTGCCTTTGGTGCGACGTGAGCCCGTCAAGGCGGGTGAGGCTATGGCGGCGGCGGTGGCGGCGGCGTCAGCAGCAGCAGTAGCGCCCGCCCCGTCGGCGACGTATGGCCAGCCATGGACGGGGGTGGATGAGGCCAGCAGCCACAGCACCAACCTGAGTGTCGCTGCCGCCATCACGACGACAGCGGTGGAACCGCTGGTCGAGCCTCTTGACCCGGCGCCCCACAAGGCTCGGCCCGCCGTGGCCCCTAAGCCCGGACCACCTACGTTGGAGCCGTCCCCTCCTGTGCGCGCCGTCCCTCCCACACTTACCCCGGCGCGTGTGGCGACTGCGGCGGCCCGCCCCGGCGCGTCTGCAAGCCCAGCGCCCGCGGTGGCGCCCATGGATGGGGGGGCGTCGCCGCCCGCCGTGGCCGCCGGCGCCGGCACTGGCGTTGTACGCGCTCGGCCAAGCGACGGGGCGGCGTTCAAGCGCCACCGGCGGGGCTCCCCCCGGCAAGTTACCCACTCGGTCGGTGGTGACAGCAGCAGCGGCCGGTCGAGCCGGACGAGCCGCAGCGGCGGGTCGAGTGGGACAATCACCGGCGGCGGGTCGAGTGGCGGGGTGGCCACCGGCGGCGACGGGAGCTTCGTGGACGTCCGCCCGCGGACGCGGCGCCGCACGGTGAGCGGGGTGAGCGTCGAGCGGCTGGTCGGCTCGCCCCACGGGCACGTGCGGATCTCTGTTCCGCGGCCGCCCCTGCCCCCGCAGCCGCCGGTAGCGCCGGCGGCGCCGGCCGGCCTGTGGTCGTCGTTGGCGCCATTGCCGCCGTTGCCGGCCATCCCGGCGCTGCCCCCGATGGAGTCGGTCGAGTCTGTCGGGTCCGCGGGGTCCACTACGTCTTACACATGCGTTGAGGTTGGCAACAGGCGGGTATCGGGCACCGTTGTGGTGCATGACGACCCCAGCGGCTATGAGTACACGCAGGTGTCGTGGTCGTATTGAGCGTTTCCCTCCCGCACAGGGCCTGAGGCGGCGGGCGGCGGAGTGGCATCATCGCATGTTATTGAGTTGTTTTTTGTGCTGTGTGTGTCTCTTCCTGTGTGCGCCTCATTGTGTTGTTTTTTTTCCCTTTCGTTTCTTTCTGCTTGGAAGTGGTGAATACTGCGTGTGCACAGGCCTACGTTGGTATGATTTCATGTTTGCCCCTTCTGCGCTTTCACTTTGCCCACGACGGACACGCGTGGGCCTCGCCTCCCGTGTCCACGGAACTGCCCACCCGGACACCCCCCGCACCCACTGCCACGCGCCACCCACCAGTCACGGGGAGAAGGGCGGTCACGGGGCGGTGGCTTCCACCCGCCCCCCCTCCGGATGGTCCGCCGACGCCAACGCCACTGCCACCTCTGCCACCAGCTGCGTGTGGCAGCGGCCGGCGGCATCGACAGTGGCAAACGCCGCGGCGGTGGCCACCACCCCCGCCGCGTTGGCCACCACCTCTGCCGGCACTGGTGGCAGGATGGCCGCCGTCGTCTTGGCGGCCGCCTCCGCCGACGCGGCGGCGGCAGCGGCGGCGGCAGCGGCGGCGGCGTACCGCAGCGGCCGCCCCCACAGGTCCGTGAGCTCCCCGCCAAGCGCCCGCACCAGTGCCTCGGGGGCGGCCGTATCCCACACGGACGTCCCCCCGCCGAGGAGTACCGCGTGTGCGCGGCCGGTGGCCAGCGCAAGCAGCTTGTTGCCCGCCCCGCCCAGGCGCACCACGCCCCCGCGGGGGGACACCACCCGCGCGGCGGCCGCCGCCATGCTCCCAGCCGCCGCAGGGGTGGCCGACAGCGCCAGCACCACCCCGCCGGCGGTGGGGGGGGATGGGGGGGGGGGGGGCAGCCCCGCCACGCCCGCCCCGACCAGCGCCGTGATGATGAGTGGGGGGGGCAGCGGTGGCTCGCCGCCGCCCGACACGCCAGCGTCGGCGGCGGCAGCGGCTCTGTCGGCAGATGTGGGGCTAGTGGCGGTAGCGGCGGTGGCGGTGGCGGTGGCGGTGGTGGCGGTGGTGGCGGCGGTAGCGGCGGTGGCGGTGGTGGCGGGGAAGGGGAACGGCAGGCCAATCGCCGCCGCGACCGGCACGCCGCGGACGGTGATGCCGAGCAGCGTCTGGACGGCGCCGAGGCGGCCTTCGACAAACTCCCGCGTTCCATCCAGGGGGTCGACAAACAGGCACACGTCCGCGAGCGGGACAGCCCGGAGGCCGGGAGGGGTGTCCAGCCCGCCTGCAAAGCCGCCGCCGTCGGCCCCGTGGCTGTCCACCCGGCCCTCGCCGTCGGCGGCGGCGGCGGCGGCGGCGGCGGCGGCGGCGGGCCGGTCGGGGGTGGACTCTGCCGCCGCCCCTGCCGGTGGCGGCACCCAGTCGCGTAGGTCCTCCTCTGCCACGATGGTCAGGGCGGGAAAGCGGGCGAGCAGCGGGCCCAGGATGGCGGCCTGCGCGGCCTCGTCAGCGACGGTCAGCGCCGACTGGGGGTCGGCCGCGTCCTTGAGCCGCACCCGCAGCGCGGCGGCGCCGTCGGCAGCGCCGCCGGCAGCGGTAGCAGCGGCGGCGGCGGCGCGCACCCGGTCCGCGTGCGCCGCGCGGATGACCCGGCAGGCGTCGGCGGCGGCGGCGGCGGCGGCACGGAGCAGCTCCCCGACATCCACGACTGGGGGGCCTACGAGGGGGGGGGCAGGTGGAGCCATCCCACGAGACTGGGGGGGGGGAGGGTCGTTGAGTCTTGGCGGCGGGTGGCCAACGCGTGGGGCGGAGAGGATGCGTTCCCTTTTCCCAAAGCGACAGGACGGACGGAGGCAGTAACGAGCGCTATTTATGTGGGCACGATGTAACGTGTGTGCATCCCTACGGAAAGGGCGCCCTACACAAGTGTAGGGCATGTGTAGGGCGATCCATCGCGGAGGGTACCATCATGCCTCGGATGACCCAACTAATTAATTCCGCGATAGGCCTGCTCACCAACTACACAATAAATGTTATTAGTGTACTGTGCAGTACGGTACAAATGGGTGCTACTTCTGAATCGACCATAGGGTGAGTGCGACCAAGTCACGGAAGCGTGTGTCATGCGCTGCGGGGTCGTGACGCGGCTTGCATCCGCGCCCCCTCTCCCGCTACGCTGCCGCCAGCGGCTGCCGTGGTCTCGCCCCCGTTGCTCCAGCTGGTTGTCGGCTGGCTGCGAGCCACTGCCACTCTCTTGCTCGAGCCGCTGACGCTTCCCATACCCCTTCCTCCCCACCCCCGCTCTTCCTCGCCCCTTGTTATCGAGCTTTGACCCAGCCCACAAGCGGTCCATCCCCCTCTGCCGTCGTCCTTGATCGGCGCGTGCCATGGAAATAGACGCGGTCGCCACCGGCCCCGTGGGCGGGGGTGCGGCGGCGGCCTCCTCCTCAACGGCGGTGGCAACGTCCGGCGGCGCTGCTGCGGCGGGCCCCGCGTCGACCGAGAAGAAGCGCTTTGAAATCAAAAAGTACAACGCCGTCGCCCTGTGGGCGTGGGACATTGTGGTGGAGACATGCGCCATCTGCCGCAACCACATTATGGACCTGTGCATTGAATGCCAGGCCAACCAGACGTCTGCGACGTGTGCTGAGTGCACCGTCGCCTGGGGGGTGTGCAACCACGGTACGTTTCGAGGAGGGGGGTGGGTGTGTGTGGGGGGGTGGTTGCGGAAGGACCTGGTGCGAAAGTGGGGCGCGAGGGGGGGCGTGAGCAACCAGTGTGAGTGGCGCTGGTGGGCGGTGGTGTTCTGTGGGGGGGTTGGCAGTGGTGCTTTCTTGTCGGACAGGGCGACCCGTGGGTGGGTCCCCTCAGGGGGAACTTTCGGGTGGTCCCGCGATTGGTGTCGCGGGCGGGCCCGCGTGCGGGGCTGGTTAGCGCTTTGGCGCGCAGTTGGCCTGTGTGGGGTAGCGTACGTTGCTGGTTCGGTGGCCAGCGTTCTTCTGCGTGTCGTTACCCCAGCGCCATGGCTGACATTAGTTTTCTTGTCCTGTGTTTGTGCCTTTTTTGTGTCCGCTCTGCCTTCGTGGTCTGGTCTTCTCTCCTCTTGGGTACTTTTGGTCATCACGTTCGCATTGCAGCCTTCCACTTTCACTGGTACGTAGCCATGGCCGGCGACAGTTTATCACTCTTTAATGCGCGTTTTCTGCTCTCTCTCACGTGTGGGCCACGCCTTCTTCCCCCGTGCGTCTTCCTGGGTGATTATTGGTTCTCACACGAAGGTATGTGCTCAACCGGTTGCGCTTGGTCCTCTGTTCTTCCATCACTTCTCCTGGTGTTGTTTTGTACTCTATTTTTTCTCTGCTCTCAGCATCAGCCGGTGGCTCAAGACTCGCCAAGTGTGCCCACTCGACAACAGCGACTGGGAGTTCCAAAAATACGGGCGGTAGACGAGAGGGTCGTGGGTCTGACCGGGCGGGAGAGGCATCGACATCCCTTGGGCCCTTCGTAACATGGCGCTCATGGTCGGTGGGTCGCGCGTATGGCGGTCTGCGCACAGTACCAACTCTGTTCGTGCTCGTCTCGGCGTGCGGATACCATACGCCGTGCACTGCTCGAGGCAACGGACAGGTGGTCGCTGCTGCGTATGGATGGCTGAAGTGTTTGCTTCTTCCATGCTTGTTTTTTGTTTGACCGCTTTGCGGTTGTTTTCTCGTTACGCCGTCTTCACGTAGGCCGCTCTGAAGATGCGCTTGTCAGATGTCTCAGTCGTCGTATGCGTTTGTGATTGCCATGTAGCCTGAAGCGGTAGCATGATACATGCAGCTGATGGTGGTGTAACCATCTGTCAGGCTGATGAGTGATGTCGACAGTCGGTGCTGACGTGGACGGCAGCATGGCGCATGTGCCATTGGTGACACGACCGACAAGCATAGAGGACCACCTCATGGCCTCTCTCAGCGAATTCCACGCCAAGCGCGGCCAACCGCAGGCAACAACTCTTCGATAAAAGGCGGACGAGCTACGCGTCGACGTCTTTTGCCTAGATAAACCGGTCGCAGACACTCGCACCACCATCACAACAAATACCACCTGCACAGGGACAAAGCAGCGCTCAAGCCGCCACCGTGGGCGCGGGCGCTGCTGCCTTGGACAGCAGGCCCGAGTACTCCTCAAAGGGCGACGCCAAAAACTTAGTCTCCTTCCAGAAATCGGGCGTCAGGTAGCCGTAGGTAGCCGAGATAGCGTGGAAGGTCGCCTTGGCAAAGTTGCCCAGCGTGCGCGTGTGGCCCGACGAGGAGGTAAAGACGTCCTCGAGACCGGCCGCCTGCAGCAGCTTCTTGGGCACCTTCGCCGCGACAATGCCAGTCCCGCGGGGCGCCGGCACCAGCCGCATCCGCACCGACCCGCACTTGCCAGTAACCTTGCATGGCACCGTGTGGGGCTGGCCAATGCGGTTACCCCAGTAGCCGCGACGAACGGGCACAACAGCCAGCTTGGCGGCAATGATGGCGCCGCGGATGGCGGTGGCCACCTCCTTGGCCGACTTGACACCCAGGCCAACGTGGCCATTGTTGTCGCCCACCACCACAAACGCCTTAAAGCGAGTCCGCTGGCCAGCGCGCGTCTGCTTCTGCACCGGCATGATGTTGAGCACCTCGTCCGACAGGCCGGGCAGGAAGGAGTCAATGATCTGGAACTCCTTGACCGGGATGGAGAAGAGGAACACGTGCTCCAGCGACTTGATCTTGCCCTCCTTGACCAGACGGCCCAGCTTGGTCATCGGGATCCACTCCTTCTCCTCCTCCACACGCCCGCGGCCGCGGCCACGGCCACGCCCGCGGCCACGGCCATCGCCGCGGCCACGCCCACGGCCGTCGCCGCCCGCCGCGGGCGCGCCGCCCTCACCAGCCTTCCCGGCAAAGCCACCGGGGAAATCGCCACGGCCGCCAGCCGCAGGGGGCGCAGCGTCCGCCATGACGGGCAACGGGGAGGGGGAATGCAATAAGACCACTTCAGTCGCCCACTGCTCGAACGGCGGAGGAAGGAGTCGGCGCGGACGGCGGCCTGGTAGTCACCGCCGAGGCGACACACCCCCCGACCGCGACGCAGGCGGGGCAATCAACACACCGCCGAGGCCGGATAAACCGCCCATCAACTCTCTGTCAGATCCGAACAATTACCCTTGTTCAAGATCCATTGCAATCCTCAATGTATTTCTTTCGAACGTCGGAGGACAGCCTGCCCTGAAAACTAGTGGTGTTGATCCTGTCAGCGAACACGACCAGACGTCACCTGAAGCAGGGCGAAGAGTGAAAGCGACGATCCAGGCCGTGAGTAGTCCGGTTAGCTTGCACACACGAACGCGCGGCGGCCGCGTGCTATCAATGTGACTGTTCTCAGCTTGCGAGCCACCGAATTGCCATGGACTGGGCGAGCGCCAACATCGTCTTCCCCGGTGACGTTCAACGGCCTCTGCCGGCTAGACCTGACGGTCGAGCCTATGTTGGTGCGCCTGAAGGCTGCTAAGCACGGCGGGCGTGGGCGGGAACTTCCCGCTCTGTTGCGGTTCTTGCTTGTGGGCCTCTCTCCAGTCCACATCAGGGAGACCTGGGGGATTTTTGTTCGCGCGTGTCAAACGGCGTTGTCTTGCGGGAAGCTGTCTGGCGTCGAGGTCCACGGTCCGCTCAAGGTCTTCCAGCATGGCAGCATACCTGTCCCATCCCGTGGGCAGCCTCGGAGCAGAACGCCTTGCCGTTGGTATGCAGCAAGACTTACGTACCCGAGACGCATCGAAGTACCCGGCGACGCATGCCGTACCCGGCGACGCGTCGCCGTACCCGGCGACGCAGAGCTGCTTTCAAGACATGCGTACGAGCAGAACCGTGTGTATGTACAGTACATCTTACGAAAACATTGTCTTTGCCACTCGCGCCTCGGCCTCCCGCACGCCCTCGCGGAGGCGCACCCACAGACCGCTGACCCACTCGGCCCAATCCACCCCCTCCCCCTCCCACCCCCCGCCTCCCCGCCGCCCACCTCTTCCGCCGCCGCCGCCGCCGGCACAACCCACGCCGTCACTTCCGCCGCCGCCCCCCCCCCCCCACTCGCCCTCCCCCCGCCCCTGCCGCACTCGCACGTCCATCCCCGCGTCGACGCGGCGGTCGACGCTCACCACCAGGCGGCCGCCGCGGACCCACGCGTCAAACCGGACTTCCCCGTTGCCGCCGCCGCCGCCAACGCAGCCGCCGCCCTCCATCCCACCTCCGTCCCCCCCGTACAAAAGGGCGGCGGCGGCGGCGTCCTTGCCGCCGCCGCCACCGTCCCAGGCGGTCCCGTCCTTGCCCCCCCCCCCCCCCCCCCCCCTCCCCCCGGCAGGACCCCCCCATACACGCCCACCAGCAGCCACCGTAGCAGCGCCGCCACCTCCACCGGCGTCAGCAGCGTCCGCAACGTCGTGCGCGCCGCGGGCGGCGACCGCACCCCCGCCGCCAGCCGCCGCAGCAGCCGTGATGCGGGCGACGCCGCCGCCACCGCCGTGCTCCCCGTGCTACCGCCGCCCGGAGGGGGGGTCCGGGACGGGGGCACAAGCCGCCCGCCCAGCGACAGCCGCCGGTGCGAGGACGGCGCCGCCGCCGCCGCAGCCGCGGCCGTGGCGGTGGGCGCCGCTGCGGTGGCGGCGGCGCGCGCGGCGGCCGCCGCCCCCCCGACGCCACGCGCGTACCCGAGCGGCCACAGCCATGCCAGCCGTGGCGACGACGACATCACCGCCCCTGCCGAGGCACGCCGCCGGTGGCTACCGTCCCTTCCACTGCTGCTGCTGGCGAGGGGGAGGGAGCGCAGCGCCGCCGTCGGCAGCGACGGCGCCGCACCCCCCGCCGACGCGTGCCGCCGGTGGCTGCCGCCGCCGGTACCGCGGCGGCTGGTAGGAGGGTTTGTTCGGGGCGCCGCAGCCGCCGCCGCCGACGCCGTCGTTGACACGCCCGCGCCACCTGCCGATGTGTGACGGCGGTGGTCACCACGAGGATGATGCGTGGTGGTGGGAGCGGCGGTGGTTGGGGTGGCGGCGGTCGGGGTGGCGGTGGCGGTGGCGGGAGCGGAGTCCTGCGCATGGGAGGACGTCGCCGCCACCGACGGGGGCGGCGACCGCGGAGACGGCTGCCGGCCCCCCTCCACAGCAAACTCAGCTGTTTCGGCCGCCTGTGGCAGTGGCGGCGGTGGCGGCGGCGGCAGCGGCGGCACAAAGACCACGCCGTCCCCGGGGGTGGTGGCGCGGTCGTCTGGCACCCGCCCACCAGTCACGGGGGGTGGGGCTTCGCCGTGGCTTCCGCCGTCCGTGGTGGCCCCCAGGGCTGGCGGTAACTCCGCGGCTGGCGGCAACACGGGCGCCGACGGCGACGTCGGCGGCAGTGGTGGAGACGTGGCGCTGCTGCCGGCCGATGCTTGTGAGCGGACGGCCGCTGCCGCCGCCCCCGCTGCCGGCAGCGCCGCCGAAATGACCGCCGGCGAAATTACCGTCGCCTCTGCCGCCGCCGTCACCGCCGTCGCGGTAGCCCCGCGGGTGCCGCCCCGTGCCGCCGTGGCAGTCGCCGCCGCCGCCGCATCGCCGGGCGGTTGTTGCGGATGCGGATCGCGCCTCCTCCGCCGCGGCTCCGCGGGCGCCCCCCGCCCGCCACTGCCACCACCGTCTCCCCCGCCGGTACCGCGGGGGCCCCCCCCCCCCCCCCCTGCGGCGGCCGGCGGCACCGTCCGCTGACGGCCGGTGCGGGCGCTGTCGGCGGCGGAAGAATACGGCGCCGCGGCCGCCTCCCCCACCGTTGCGGTTGTTGTCCCCGCCGTCGATGCCGTCGCGGCCCTACCGCCGGCCGCCGACGCCGACGCCCCTGCCGCAGCGGCCGCCGCGACTCGCCGCAGGTGCTCAGCGGCAAGCCGCCGCTCCACCGCCTCGACCGCCGCCTCGACGCCGCCGCCGCGGGAGCCCCACCAGCCGCCGCCCCCCGTCGACGGGGCGGGGGCCGTGGCCGGCCGCCGCGCCGTCCCCGTTGCTACTGTCATGGCCACCGCGGGCGGCCCGCCGGTCGCGGCTGCACCCGGCGCCGCTCCCGTCGCCGCCGCCGCCGTCGCCGCCGATGACCCCACCGACCGCCCGTGCCGCGGGGGGGGGAGCACCAACTTGCGCGGGGGGGGGAGCACCAGCAGCCGCTGTTGCCGGGCCCCACCACCGCTGCCACCACTAACGCCGCCGCCCCCCCCGCCACCACCAGGCGGGGTGTTGACGAGCAGCGGCGCTGTCGGCGGCAGCCCCGACGATGCGGTGCGGCGGTGGCGGCCGCCCCCACGGCCGGCCACGAACCCTCCCCCCCCCCCCGACGCCGCTGCCGCTGCTGCTGCCGCAGCTTGCACGGCCGCGCTCATCCCCCCCTCGTCCGTCGATGTCGTGCGGCGGGAGCGGCCGGCCCGTGGCGACGACAGGGGTGACCGGGGCGACTGCGGCGACCGTGGCGCCGCCGACGCCGAAGATGCCATGGCCGCTAGCAGCTCCACGTCAGACGACACGGTGCGGCGGGGGCGGGACGCCGACGGCCGGTACGCTGGGGTGGCGGTGGGTCCCCCCCCCCCGCCCGCCCCCCACGCGGCCCACCGTAACACGGGGGAAGGCAAGGACGCCTGACGGGTGGCACGGCCGCCGTCCATGCCGCCAGTGGTGGCGGCGGCGGGGACCCCCCACTTGCGCGCCGTTGCCCGGAGGGGCGGGGAGGTGGGTGGTCGGGAGGCGGTGGTAGTGGCCGTCGTCGTCGTCGACGTTGCGGTCATGGGGGGGGGGGGCGCCGCCGATGGTGGCGACCGCGGCGACCGCGGTCGGCCCCTGGCGGCAGCGCCCCCGGGGGGGGACAAGTCGACATGGAAGAGAGGGGGGGGGGGGTGGGGGGGGGGGGGGCCGAGGGAGGGCTGCCGCCCGCGAGCCCTGGGGGGGGTGGTGGTGTTGGGGGAGGTGGGGCAGGCGGGGGGAGGGGTGGCCACCGGAGGGGCGAGCGGGGAGGCGACAGACAAGGCGGCGGACCTTGCCGCCGCCGCCCCCGCCGGCACCGCCGAGGCCATGGCGGTCGCCCCCTCCCGCTACCGCCGCCGCCGCTCCTGCCGCCGCCTCGCCCACCGCCGCCGCCGCCGCCGCCGCCGCCGCCACCGCCGCCTCCTCCTCTGCGGCTAACGTTGCGTCCGCCGCGCACCCCCGTCGTTGCGGCCGCCGTCTTTGCCACCGCCGCCCCGTCTGCCCGCCCGCACCGTGCGTGCGTGTGCCGCCGCCCGCCGCCGCCGCCGCCGCCGCCGCCGCCGCCGCCGCCGCCGCCGCCGCCGCCGCCGCCGCTGGCCGCCCAGACGCCGCCACGACCGATGCCGCCGCCGCAGCCGCCGCTGTCGCCAACCGCCCGTCGGCAGGGCTGTCACGCGGCCCAGACTGTCCAGGGACCGGGGACCGTCTTTGGTCGTCCGCAGGGAGGGGGGCGGGACACCCCCCGACCGGCGGGCCGGCGCCGTGGCGGCCGCGCCGCTGCCGCCGCCGCTGCGCGCGGCACGGGCGGGCCGACAGCGCCCCCACGCGGCGGCCGGGGGCGGCGGCGGCGCACCGGGCAGCGTGCGCCCACGAGACCCCCCTTCCCCCCCCCCCCCCCCCCCGCCCCCCCCCCCCCCGGCCACTCCCGCGCAGCACTGCCACCCCGGAGAGCGCGCGCCAGCCGGCGCCCGTACGGGTGGGGGCGCGGATCTTGCACGGGACGCCCACGCTGCCGCGGCGCGTGGACCCACCCACCGCCCCCCCCGCCCACCACACCGCCCTCGCTGGGGGCGGCACGAGCCACGCCCCTCCACTCAGGGCGGCTGTGGGGGACACCCCCCCCCCCCCTGCCACTCGGCCGCCGCGCCCCTGCGGCTCCCGCCTTCCCCACAGCACCCCCCCCCCCCCGTCGGCACATGCGCAGTCGGGCTGCTGGCGTGCGCGCCTGCCGCGCCAAGTGGGCAGCAGCGGGGGGGCAAAAAACCAGGCGGTGGACCACTGGTTGCGTCAAAGGGGGGGAGAGGGGGTGTGGGGGCGGGGGGGAGGAGCTCTGGCATGATGCCGAGTGTCTGCCGTCAGACCCGTGAAGGGCAGACGGAAAAGGGGGTTGGCCGGTTCCGCGGCAGGCCTCGGCCAATAGCCAGTGCCAAGGGGGGTCATTGCTGGAGGGCGGGGGGAGGGAGGCGCCGCCCACCACGACGAGTGGCAGATGCCTCTCCAAGGCCCCGCGTTTGTGGCGGGTGGGCGGAACAACCGCGGGCCGTTGTGCCTGCGGTCGCTGGTGGCCACCCCCCCCCCGCCGGCCAGAGGGAGGAGCGCCGGGCTGCTGGCGACAGCGTGACGATGCGCCGCTAGGCGGCCACTGGCAGGGTGGGGGGGGGGCAGGCCCCCGGGAGGAAAAGGGAGCAGTCCAGCACACCAAAAAGAGATCCCAACCCCAGCCGTGCTGTTAGATGCAGGCAGGGGGGGGGACCACGCGAGAGAGACAAGGCTGAGCCACCCACCCCACCTTTGCAACAGGTGAGGGGCGAGGCGCCGCCGCGTCGGCGGCGGTTCACCTGGCCAGAGAGACACCCGGGAGGCCGCTTGTCTGCCAAAAGTCTGCCAATGTCGTCCCCTCACAAGGCTTTCTCAATCGTGCGCCGCCGTGGCGCGCAGACGCACGAGAGACTTGAGGCTTGCCGACCTGTTGTAGTTCTGTTGAGTGTCCGTGGAAAGGATGCATCGTTAATTCCAGCGACCCCGGCAAAGACACAGCACCAGGTCGGGATGACCCCACCGAGACCGCTAAGTACTTACCAGACAACGACAACGTCACCATTTACGATCAACACCGCATCGTGTTCAGTAACTATGGGTTAAACCCCTCCGGGAAACATCCGACTCATACCGGGAAAGGTTTCCGGGAAAAGCCGGCGTCTAAAAAAAATTGCCTGCCGTCGGCTCGGGGGACCCAGCAGGGGGACCCCCTTGGCCCTCTGCTGCACGCACTGGCCATCCACCTGGTGCTGACCCGCCTGGCCACGGCGCACCCCCAGCGCCTTTTCAAGTGTGTCCACGACGATGTGGTCTTGGCCGCCCCGCCGGAGGCGTTGACCGCCGTCATGCGGGACGCCGGCGCGGGGGGGGCGGCAATAGACGCCGAGCTGGCGCCCACCAAGTGTGCGGCGTGGTGCCCCACCCCCCAGCCCGCCCCTGCAGGCTTCGTCGCCAACTGGCGGACGGGCGGGGTGACCCAGTTCTCTCTGCCGGTCGGGACGGCCGAGTTTGTGAGCGACTCGCTCGCGGACCTGGTGGCGGAGGAGCGGCGGCTCGCACGAGCGGTTGCAGAACTGCCGCTGTCGGAGCGGCAGACGCAGCTGCTGCTGTTGCGCTACAACCTCGGCCCACGGGCCAACTACTTTATGCGCGCCCTTCCTCTCGTGCCGGCGGCGCAGCTGGCGGCCGCTCTGGACCGGGAGGCAGTCGACCTGGTTAAGGGGCTGCTCTGTGATGCGCGGGACAGCTTCTCGGTGCATCAGGCGGTGCGGGAGCGCATGCCGCTCCCCGTCTCGATGGGCGGGGTTGGGATTGGCGGCCGCACCAAGGTGGTGACTGCTGCAGCCCTGGCGTTGCGGCTGGACGCCGTGCTACGCTGCCGCGTCTCGTCGCCTGCGCTTCGAGCGCTCGTTGATGCGATCGTAGCGCGCGCCGACCGTGCCCGCAGTCGGGCGCCGGGGGAGCAACGCCCCGCCGTGGCCGTCGCGGCCCCTCGCCGTTCGCAACCTGTCGCCCCCGCGGTGGTGGAGCCCGACGCCGCCCCACCCCCTGGGGTGAGACAGCTGCGGCGGGCGACCGCGGCCGAGTTGTGCCTGGAGGAGGGCGCCTCCGACGACGAGTCCATGATGGACCGCCCCGCCTTTGCTGCCCGGCGGGCGGCGGCGCCGCCGGTGTTGCCGGTGCTGCCCGTGTTGCGGGCTGGGCCCACCATGCTGCCTTCCGACGACGGCCCTCTCGCGGGACTGTGCCGGGAGCTCGAGGAGCTGCTCGACGCGCACACGACGCACGTGCAGGCGCCTGCCTGTGCTGGCTTTTGAGCCACCGTGGAGCGGCCGCTCGGACGCCCGGCCGCCGCCGGCCGACCCCCTTCCTCCCCCGCCCCCCTTGGCCTGTCTGGCCTCCACCCCACCGCTCATCTGGCCTCTGGCCCATTAGCAGCGGACCCAGACACACCCCCCTCCACCCCCCTCACCTGGAAGGACCTCCTGTTGTTGGCGGATGCCCCGTCGCAACGGGATCTGTCTCGGCCCGCCCTGGCTGCGGCGCGTGCGCGGGTGTACGACACATTGTCGGTGCATCAGCGAACGCGCATGGCGGCGTGCCAGGGGCACATGGCGGCCCTGTGGTTGTCGGCCTTGCCCACTCCAGGGCCTCATGGCAGCGCCTTCACTGGCGACGCCATGCGTGTGGCCGCGCGGCTGTGGCTCGGCGCCCCGCCGCGGTCTGACACTCATGCGGCGCGGTGCCGTTGTGGGGCGGACGCCGACCCCGAGGGGCGCCACTTCTTGGGTGTCTGTGAGGAGCTGCACGGCCGCCGCTGTGCCCTCCAACTGCGCATGGCGCATGTCGTGGCGGGCGCCTTTACCTGCTCCACGTCATGGACGGAGGTGGTGCTGGAGACCGAGTAACGGCCGGAGGACAAGTACGGACTCCGACCCGACGTGAGGGCCAAGCGGGTCAGCACGGGCGCCTACGCGTGCGCTGACGTGTCTGTCGCGTTGCCCTTCGCGGCGCGGCAGCTGTACCGCGTTGGGGGGGAGCCTCTGCCGCCGGTGGCCGCGATTGCGCGCGAGGACAAGAACGTGAAAAAGGACGTGCCTGCCCTCCCCTGCGCCACGCACCCGTCTGTGTTCTCCCCGCTGGTGTGGGAGACGTTTGGGCAGGTGGGGCCCAAGACGGAGGCTTTTCTCCGCGCGTCGCTCGCCGGTCCCGCGGAGCGGGCCGTGCGTGCGGCGCTGCAGCGACACATGTCGGAAGCCATATGGCTAGCCAACGCGCGGCGTGTAGCCCTTGGCTACAAGAACTGTTTTTCTGTTGGTGGGCGGGCTGGTGGGTCGGTTACCGATCGAGGGGATGTGGGGGCCCTTGTGGCCCGCATTGGTGAGGAGGGGGCGTGGCCCCCTGGGTACTGTCAGGAGGAGTTGCTTCTCTGAAGATCCAGTAACAGACCTGCTAGTGAACGGCCGATAATTACCCATGATTGGCTCGTCGGCAAAAAAGGGGGGCGGCTGACGCACTCCGTGGTGGGTGATGGGTCACGGGCAAGATGTGCGCTGTCTTAGCGTCTTGCAGTGTCCACCAGACCACGGGGCGCGTCTGTCGCCCCCGTCTCCGCCCGACGTACCCCGTCCTGGTACTGGTGGGGTCGCTGGTGTTGGAGCTACCCCCTGTCCACTTTTCGCGGCGGGGGGGGGCGCCATGGTCGCGCTACGGCCGCGGGACACAGTCGCAGCAGGGCCGGGACGTCGTCCACAAAGCAATCTTGGCAGATCCGCCCAGCACCTCGAGCAGTGAACGATGGGGAGCACCCACGCTCCACCTGCCCAAGCGCGGCAGCATCTTGTAATTTTGGACCCCTCTGTTGCTGCGCCTTTTTGGTAGCTGGGACTCGTGTACACACGCACGAGGGAAGCGGCAAAGAGAAGAAAAATGAGTCACTCATTGTCGCTGCCGTAGCATAATACATAATCCCCGATCGGCTTACCTAAAAGGTAGGTACTCGTAATGAGATGGGAACAAAAGCCCAAATCTGGCCCGAGATGTCAGGGACTTCACCCGGCTGCCTAGTGGTTTGAGAGCGCCATTCCGCTTACTTCTCAAGGGCCCGGGTTCGACTTCGACTCTCCGATATCTACTTCTTCGTCATTCTACGGCTGCCGGGTGATGCACCGCCGTCCCTGCCACCCTCGACAACCCTCGTACAACTCTCAAACACAATCGTTTCCACCGTCGCAGTCATCACCCCCTCGTCGTCCTCACTTGGCAGCGAGCCCTCCACAGCCAGCTCCCTCGTGGACACTGGGGTGTCCCTAGACGCTTGCTCAAAAGAGATACCACGGAGGTTACGCATGCGCATGTAAATGCCGTGAGGGCTCGTAAAACGCTAAATGGCGCCAGTGCGAGCGGCACATGTGGGTGGAGAAGCGCCCGAGAAGCCCCGTATGATGGGCGCCCCAATCATACCGCCATGCTCTTCCAGTAATCTAATTGCATCAAATTGTGCAGTATGACAGACGAGCGTTTGGAGAGGCGATCGACTCCTGCGAGAACGGCCGCAACGACACTCCCAGTTATACGGCAGGGTGCCATATAACTGGGAGTCATATAACCGGGTCATGACCTGTATACCCCACGAGACAGACACGGGCGACCCGACACCCCGACGTGGGATGGCGAGTTCCAATGTCAAGTCTACCGGGCCAAGGGCGCCCGGCACTCAGGTGCACGTCCGGGTGCTCTTATACCCTCCCCCCGCCGCACACGTGTACGCAGCACGCTGCGGCGGGCGCAGACGGCACGCCCACAGACGCAAATCAAGCCCCCCTCCTCCACACTACCGCATGCCCACGGATGTGGAAGATAACCCGCCAATTCGCCCCCTTCCACGCAAGCAACAACAATGCATGAACCCGACCAATCACGGTCTAGTGAAACACACAATTGAACCAATCTGGTCCGACACAATCAATGAAACAAGTCGACCACCGCCGAGGTTTGACCAAACATTGTCGACGTTTGGCCCCCCCCCGTCGAAGGCTAACCAATCCCAAACGTCGCAACCTCCTCAATCTTGTGAGGGTCAGGTCCAACGTCCAATCCCCGATCGATTGTCGGGTTCCCCGTCTCGCCCGGTTGAATGGCACGAGGGTGCGGCTCAGCAGGTGCCCCCCCCCTGCCAGCGTATTCACAGGGAGGGGTGGGAGAAGGCCGCAAGTGGCTTGGGAACCCCAAGTTTTACTCTCGCGGCGGCCCCCTCCTCAAGCGAGGGCGCGTGGGACGCCACCGCTTCCCCCCCCGCCCAATGTCACGTACTGGAAGACCGCCGTCCGCACAGCCGCACGGCTGTTGGACAAGACGGGCGTCCGCACACCCCCACGGCTGTTGCTACGGGGTTGCGCGCGCGGCGTGCGCCTGCGGCTGATAGCCAGTCACTAGCAGAAGGCCGCGCCGCCGCCAGGACAGCTGGTGTTCCGGGACTGCAGCGGAAGCCTGTAACTGTACTGTACGTGTCAGTTAGCACGCACACAACAGACACACCGTGCAATGGTGCGCTTTGGTACGAGCTGTCATCACTGGGGAGAGAAAGAGGACGGCTTTTTACCACTCATCAGAATCATCCCCCTCCAGACTACCACCCCTCACACCCCAACCCACATCCTCACCCAATCCCCCCTCCCCCCTCCCCCCTGCGCGCCTCTCCCCCGGCGCCCTCGCCGCTGCCTGCGACGGCAGGGGCTGCGGCCCTGCCGTCGCCGTCACGCCCACCTTGGCGCTCCACTGCCGCTGCCGCCTTCGCCGCTTCAACCGTCGCTGCGGCCGCCGCGGCGATCGCCGCGCGGGGCGCCCCCGCCAGCCCTTCAAAAAAAAACGCGACCCAAAGTGTAGGTTTTAGCGCCACGCCCACCTATCAGTATGACGACGGTGGCGGCGGCGGCGGCGGCGGAGGGGGCGGCTGCGGCGACACTATCGCCACCACCGGCGATGCCGACCACGTCGCCGACGGCGCAGCGTCGGATGCCGGGTACCCCCCCGCGAGTGCCCCCGCTGAGCCGCGTACGATGTCCGCCCGTACCCCCGCGGCGGCGGGGTCGACCCCACCCTTCCCAACCCCACCGCGCCCCCTACAGCTCTGACGACGCCCCCCTTTCGGCGCAGCGGGGGGATTGAGGGGCGATGGCGCCACAGGCGACTCCCTCCCGCGCGCCGAAAACGGCCGCCGCCGGGCGCCGCCATCTCGCCGCGCCGCCGCCGCCGCCGCTGCCGCTGCTGACGCTCACTGCTCTGAAGCTTGGTGCGCCGCCGCTGCCGCCGCCGCTGTGGCCGCCGCCGCCTCCTCCGTCGGTGTGGCCGGCGGCCAGCGCTGGCGGCCGGATGCGGCGGCTGTGCCGGCCGCCCTACAGGCCCGCCTCCCCCGCAAGCGAAACGATGCCCACGTGGTATGTCAGGGGGTGGATGCCACACGTCTTGGGCAGTGCCACCGCCGCGGGGTATGTGGGAGGCGTCGGCAGCGGATCACCGCCGCCAAACCGCTCCCCCGCGGTCAAAGACGCCGTCGCCCCCCCGCGTGGTGGGGCGTGTTCGTCGGTCGCGGCTATCGCAGCGCCGAGGTGCAGCCGTCGGAACAGCCAGCGGCCGTGGTGGTGGTGGTACTGCTTCTGTCCGCCGACACAGACGGCGGCGGCAGACGGCGGCCCATGGCGCTGGCCTCCTGCGTAGACGACGCAGCGAACGTGGCGCCCGCCGATGCCATCGACATCGTGCCCGCCCCTACGGCCGGCTGGCAGCCGGCCGACGCGGCGGTACAGCCGCCAACCGATAGGAAGAGGAGGCCGCGTGAGGGCTCCCGGGGGGGGGGTCTACACGACCGCCTCACCCGCCACGGCCGTCGAAGCCGCCGGCCCAGCGGCGGCCATCTCCCTGCCTGCCATCAACTCGCCTTCAGCACAGCTGCCGCCGCCGCCGCCGCCCTACTGCGAGTAACCAGGCATCGCAGCCGCCACCCCCCGCCACGATCACCGATGGGAGGAGGATCGGGCTGGGGACGGAGACGGTTGTGGCGTCGGTAATGGACGCGCTGATAGCCCTGCGACGTCGACCGCTCACACCACCCCCCAGAGAGAGATGGTTTGCGGCGGGCGGTCCCGCAGCAGGTCCGCGTCCCCCCCTCTCACGGCCCCATCGACACACACCACCACCCCTAGCGGGATGGTTTGCCGCGGTCGGTCCCACGGCATACCGCCCTGGCGGGCGCCCCTCCCCCCTCTCACGGCCACGTCTACCCACACCACCCCCTACAACCACGTCTCTAAGCGGAGGGTCAGCGCCGCGCCGTACCGCCTTGACAGGCTGATCCGCCCCCCAACGCGGCTTCATCCGCCTCTCAAACCAGCTTCAAAACTTTCAATCGTCTGTTGAAACTTTCACATCGGGCCTCGTTCTAGCGCAATAAACGGCAATATATAACTTCCCATATCCCGAAATGAGTTGGTCGCGACCAACTCGGATACAGTCTTTCTCCATTGTTGGGCACCCTTTATGGCGACCGTAAGCCCAAGGATTCTAACTTGATTCCGCCCTCTGATTGGTCGGTGACAACGATCGAATGCTGACACATGCGTTGATCGCACGGTAGATGTCGGTCGACCTGTTTTGGTTACTAGACACCGTGCCCAAGAAAGGATGTCACAGCAATGGAGAAAGACTGTACCAGCTTGGGCCCCAAGTTGGCTTCCGAGTTGGTCGTGACACGGGACCAACTTGGGCGTAAACGTGGCATGCAAGAATTGAATCAACTCCGTCAACTCCCTTCGGCCCTCAACCCGAAGCGGAGGCCCGAATCCGACCGAATCGGGGCGCCACCAGACCCCGGCGGCGGCCCACAAGCGCCCGCTGGGCTCTCATTGGCCGAGAGACGTTTCGGAGCCACGTGGGGGCTCAACTGAAAACTGCGAAAATATATGCGAGTTTGTATCGAGTTGGTTGTGACGTTGTTGGAAACACTCCAAGAAGCTTCGCTAATAATAGGGAACACGGTGTAGAGCAGCACCGCCGCGGTCCACGGGACTGTCAGCCGCGCGCCTGACCTGGCGACAAATCTTGGCGATGATCTTCGGCACCTCGTTGCCACGGTGGACCGATTGCCACGGGCGGCGACGCTTGAGGGGGACTGGAGCACGCAGTGTCCCCATAGGTCAGCGCTTGGGCGGGATTTTTTCCACCGTCTACTCCCTTCTCCCCCCTCCCCGTCCCGCGCGGCGGCGTGACGGGGAGGTGTCATGCATAGGACTGAGTCCACAGACCGTCTCGCACGGCGCCGCGACACCCACGGAAGGTGTCATGCATATGTAGGACTGAGTCCACAGACCCGTGACGTCACCGTTGTGCTTTTGCACGCGGCGGGCAGGCCGCTGAGTGTGCTGGGCCTCTTCGAGTCTGCCACCCGCCCCCTCCGAAAAGAAACTCCAACGAATATTATTAGGCTGATCCCCACCCGCGCTCCCGCGCCCGTTCTCACCGCCCCCGTTCCCACTCCCTCCCGCCGGGCAGTGGAATCAACACCAAACATCTATTTGCGCGAGGAAAATAGTTTCAACGGGGTCGTCAAAGGCCTGCTTCCAATCAGACGACCCCCCAATGGGCCCCCGGCGGCCGGAAGTGCAGCTTGGTAGTGTTCAGTCGGGGGTACCTACTTTATGCATGCTCGCTGGGGGGCCAGGACGCGCGCCCCCCCCTGCCAATTCACACGTCATAGGCGCCCGGACCACGGTGAGTGCACTGCCAGCGCACAGCATTCGATGGACGTGTGGGGGGACGTCACCCCCCACCGTCAGGGGGGACGTCTCCGCGTGTGTGTGGGACGAGGGAGCGTAGGCACCCCCCCCGCCCGACGCCATCCGTCGCGGTCCCTCACCGCCCCACCCGCGCCTCCCATGGGGCGATACGCTGGTCCGCTGCTTTGGCGTTGTGCTGGGCTCGCAGCCCTGTCCAGCACAGCCCTAGCACAGGCCACGCCCGCCGGTGGGCAAGGGGCGGCGTGGCGCGACCGACGTCACATTGTTGACCCCTTTCCCCCGATCACCCCTGCCTATACTTCCCCTCCTCCCGCGTCGTGTGCTGTGCCTGAAAGGCTGGGGCAGCAGCGGGGGGGCTGGATGGCGTGCGGTTGGGGGGGGTTGCCGTTGACAGCGCGGCGGCGGGGCTGCCGCGGGGGGGGAGGGGGTGGTGGGGGGTCGAAACGGCTACAAAAAGGGGGGGGGGGCGCCGCGGGGAAGCGAGGCCCCCAACCTCGGTGGATCCCTCATCGCCCTCCCCCCTCCCCCAGTCCGTCGGTTGCCAGAGCAGTCGGCGGTCTCCCCCCGCTGCCTGTCACCGCTGATAAGCCGCGAGCCCGCTCCCACAGCGGTCGTGCGAGTCGGCCCGCCATCCCACTCCCCTCCCCCTCCCCCAACCTCTTCCTTTGCAGGGACACTGCAGCGGAGGCACGTCGGTCGTCGCCATGGCCGCGACTGCCCGGCGGCCGTTCCGGCGCGCCGCCCCGCAGCGCAGCGGGCCGGCTGTTGCAAGAGTGGTGAGGGTGGGCGTCGTGGCCGCCGCCGCAGCGGCGGCGGCGGCGGCGGCGGGAGAGGCAGCGTCGGACACCCCCTCTGTGCCGGCGGGCTTTCCGCTCTTCCCCCTCGGCCTCATGCCGGTGCTGATGCCCGCCATCCGGGACCGGGAGGTGCCCTTCACGTTCCGCACCACCGCCGCTATCTTTACATCCTGGTGGGACTGTGTGGTGCCCTACGTGGACCGGGTCACCGACGGTGGCCGCGGGGGGGTGCGCGACTCGTTTGGGGAGCCCCCGCGGGTGCGGGCGTCCCGCCGCCACGCGACCGTCGAGTCGATGGGCGTGTGTGCGGCGGCGGCGAGTGCGGTGCTGGCAGACCACCTGCTCAGCCCGGCCATCGCTCACGCCTACTACGCGCGGGCGGCGGAGCTCGGCACCCCCCTCCCCGGTAAGGCCATGTGCAGGGACGGGGCGGCGTCCCACCCAGATGATGCGGGGTGCTATGGCGTTGCCGTCGCGCGGCGGCTCATCACCGACCGGCTGGCAAAGGACGGCTACAATGAGGCGGGCACCGACCGGGGGCGGGCACAGGGGGTGCCCAACGGCCTCCCCGGCCGTAGGCCGTTTCGGGACGTGGCCGTTGGCCACACGCCCGTCAACACCCCGTGGAACGTGCGGCGGCTGCTGCGGTGGACGCCCCTGGATGAAGACCTGGACGGGGACGGCACGTACGTGACCCAGCGGGTGACGGCACCGCAAGCGTCGGTCGCGCACACCTACCTGCTCCGCCGCAAGGACCTCGACCGCCGCCAGGTGCCGGCACCCTACCCGCACGCCGAGGCGTACGAGCCCGACTTTACGTGCAACAGCGGCGCGGCCGACCCCGACGGCGTCTGCCGCCTGGCGAAGAACGCTGCCAGGGAGGTGGCCAAAACCGCCACCAGCGTCCGGCGGCGGAGCCTGGTCCCCTTTTTTGACGACAAGACCAGCAGCTTGGCGCCGCTGCCGCCCGTCGTGGCGGCCACCGCCAACCTCTCCTACCCAGCGTTTGTGGCGATGGAGTACGCGGCCAACGGGGCCATCTACGACAGCATGACCGCCGTGTGGGGGCAAAAGCTGCGGCACGACGCGGTGCGGCCGGCGACGCTGGTGCCCCGCGTCCTCGGCGGTGGCCGCGGGCTCCATCCGTTTGAGCCCACCATCCGCACCATGCCCCACTCCGAGTACCCGTCTGCGTCGGCCTGCATTTGCCGCGTCTTTACCGACGCCGTCGCGGCGTTTGCGCCCCGCCGCTTCCCCGTCAGCCGCACCTTTGAGGCCGGCCACTTTGTCGACGGCCCCGGTGCGGTGGCCGACCAGCCGTCTGGCTTCCGGCCGCCGCCGCCGCGGGTGCCGCCCTCCCGGCTGACGGTCACGTGGCCGAGCCTCCGGGCGCTCGCCGACGACTGCTCCGCGTCGCGCCTGTGGGGGGGGCTCCACTTCCCGCCGGCCGTTGCGGCGGGGGAGGACCTGTGCGACGGCCTCGGCGACCGGGCGGTGCAGGTGGTGGCGTGCCGGGCCAAGGGCATTGCGGGGGTACCCCGCTGCGAGGAGGACTGAGCGGCGGGTGCCCCGCCACCCCTGGTGAACAGGGCGTAGGGGCCCCCACGGGGGGGGCGGGGGTGGGGGGGTATGGGGAGGGAGCTGGCTGGTATCACGTTGCGCCCGAGCCAGCGTTTTTGTGCCCGTTGTGCATTGAATTTTTCGGTTTTTCATTCTGGGGCGTCCGGAGGCTCGAGAGAACGTCTGCCTCGTCGAAGCGCGGCGCGGCGTGTGGGCTTGCGCGCGGTTTGTCTCTCGGTGTGATTAGGTGTATTTGCACGCCCATTTCGCAGCCGCTACGAAAAGGGGTCCCCATCATGCGCATGATGCGCCCCCTCGCCGGCGCCACCGCCGCGATTCCCCCGGTCGTGCCCAGTGCAGCAACGACTGACTGCCAACCCCCCCCCCCTTGCCAAGCCCTCCATGCCGTCGCTGTCCCCGAGACGGGGACAGCGGGGCCCGACGCGCATCACCGCCAGAGCCTTCCACCCACCCCCCCCACCGCCCCATCTCCACCCCAACGGCGGGCGCTGCTGCCTCCACGGGCACTACCTACAGTCAACCGCAACGGCGACAGAGCGGAGCGCGAGCGCCGCGACCAAGGAGGCGTTGTACTGTAGCCGCTGCGGAGCGCAGCGGTAGGCTCTCACAGGATGCCCGCCAAAAAAGAGTGCCCACACTCGTCGCCGCCACATCGGGCGTGAAGCGCACTTTGCTGGTGCGTGACCACGGACCACGCCCGCCGTCGTTGCCTCCGCTGCCACCGCCGCCGTCGTTGCCTCCACTGCCACCGCCGCCGCCGCCAGCGGTGAAAGCGACCCCGCCGGCGCGGGCACCCGCCGGGAAAGCCGCCCCCCGTCGCGGCGGCGGCACCACCATCCCACTCCACGCCCCATCGGCATGACATCGTCCACGCGGCGGCGGTGACCACCGCGAAGCGCAGCCTGTGTGTGCCGTGGCAGTTTGCAACCGCGGCGGTCGTAACGGCCGGCAGCCGCCGCTGGGCGGCGGACATGCAGGCTTTGCCAAATCGACTCGGCCGCCCGGGGGGCGAGCACGCCCTGCGCCACGATGGCGACGAGAGAGATGGCCTGCTCGGGATGCGGCACCGACCTTGCTGCTGCTCCAGCCGCCGCCGCCGCAGCCGCCGCCGCCGCAGCCGCCGCCGCCGCCACTGCCGCCGCCGCCGCCGCCACCGCCACCGCCACCGACGCCGCCAACGATGACAGCGACAATGGCGCCGACGCCGCCCCCGCCCCGGTCACGGCACTCACCACCCCACCGCCGCTGCCTGCCGGCACCCCCGTGACCGCGGTGGCAAAGCTGCTCTAGGGCCCCGCTCCAGTACCGCCAGGAAAGTGCCGACGATCGCGTTGGCGCGGGCGGCGGCGGCGGCGCGGGCGGCAACAGGCGCGACCATGCGCACCATCTACGTCGCGGGGGGGCACAGGCGGCCGCCAAGACCAGCTCCGCCACCGCCAGTAGCGGCACCCAACACGAGCGCCGCCACCGCCGGCAGCGGCCGCCAAGACCAGCTCCGCCACCGCCGGCAGCGGCCGCCCAGACAAGCTCCCCCACCGCCGGCAACTCCACCTGCCGGCAGCTCCACCCGACTCAGCAGCCGGTGGTAGACACTCCTCACAGGGGGCAGAAGGAGGACCCACCTGTCCCGCCGTCGCCTCTCGAGCAGCGCCCGCGGCCGCGGCACCTTCGCCGCCGATGCGGCCAGCAACGCGCCCGCAGCGGTGGCGTTGACAGCATCGGCAGCACCGGTGACGGGTGCGGTGCCGCCGCTGCCGCCGCCACCCTCCGCGGCCCGCCGCGGCGAGCGCCGCGCGCACGTCTGCCAGGCGGACCCCTACGCCCCCCAACAGCAGTTGTGACAGCGGCGGCGAGCGCCGCCGCCGCCCCGAGCGGCGCTGTACGCGACCGCGCCGCCATAGCGGCGGTGGGCACGCCCCAGGCTGAGTCGGGAGGTGTCGACGGCGCCCCCGCCACGCAGCGGGGTGGCTGCCTAACGGGTACTGCCCGCCGACGCCGCGGCCGTCGCCGCGCGCCGCTGCGGCCGCCACCACCCCCGCCGCCGCCACCCCCACCGCCGTTGCTGCCACCGCCAGCGGCGGCACCGTCGGCCTGGGCGCCCGCGCGATGCCTGCCAAACTGACCGATTCGGTCCAGGGGGACAAGGACGGGCCAGGCCGGGCCAGGTCCGGGCGGTCTCCTGCACGCAAGCGCCCCGTCGCCACATCTCGGCTCTCCGCCACCAGGCGGGGGCTCCGGCGTACCGCCCCTCCCCCCCCCCACGTGCATGGCCACCCCCCATCTCGCCTTGAGGCAGACGTACTCACCCCCCACCCCGCTTGCGTGTGTCGCGCCACCCGCCCTTCCCCCCTGCCCGCCGCCCGTGCGTGGCGGCGGTTCGCGGCCGCGGCGGGGGGCCGCCTGGAGCGACGCGCGCTCCCCCTCTTGCACCCTCCCACGCGCTGCTCTGTGGCATCCCCGGTCCCTCAGCGCCGCTCTTCCCCCCCTCTGCCTGTGGCCCTGCGTGGTGGTGGTGCCACGGCCCCGCTCTCCCCCCCTGCCTGTGGCCCCGCGTGGGGGTGGTGGTGCGGCGGGTTGCCCGCTCGGCCCGTCACGCCCCGCGCGCCTCATCCGCTTCTTTTTTTTTGCCGTCGGGGGCGGCCAAGGCCAGCCGCCGTCCACATGGACGGCCCGTGGCCGCGCAAGCGGCGGGCGGTCGCCCCCAAGGACAGGGTGGTCCGCCTCAGGCGGCCGCCTCGGGGTCTGCCGGACGCGCGGCTGTGCGACCTGCCAGACGACCTCCTGCGCGTCGTGGCCCAAAAAGTGGCGGGCGGCAGCTGCGCTTTGAGCTGCCGCCACCTGCTGCCGTGGCTGCTGACCTGCCGGCGGCTCGCCGCGGTCGGCTACGACTCGGTGGAGACCCTGACGCTTAGCATCCGCGTGCAGCATGTTTTTCTGCAGGCTGACCGGCCCAGCCCTGCACTACGAGCACCGGCGGGTGCGCGAGACCACCGTGTGCTGCGGCAGGTCGCGTCCCTGGCCGCCTTTTTGAGCCACACCCCTTGCGTGCGTCATGTGGGGTTTGGCGGCGTGACGCGGAGGTCGCCTTACGATGCCAGTGCGGATGTTGTCCCCCACTGGTGGGCCGCCGTCCTCCCCGCCCTGTCGCGCCTGCCCATCCGCTCCCTCACCGAACACGGGCTGGCGGTGCCCACGCTGGTGGACGCGCAGATTGGCGCCGTGCCCCTGCGGCACCTCCACCTCGCTCCGTGCAGGCATTTGACGAGGGCCACGGGCGGGCCGCCGCCGCGGTGCTGGCACGGCACAAGCGGTCGCTCGAGGGCCTGGTGCTGGAAGCTGTGTGGGCCCGCCGTCCGTTTGGATGGTACGGTGCCGGGGACCCAGTGTGGTCTGTTGCGCCTCTGCTTGTCAACGTGGGTAGCCTGCCCGCGCTAACGGCGCTCAACCTGTCCGGTTGTCTGACCCCTGCAGATGCCGCGGCGGTGGCCGCCGCGTGTCCGGTCCTGGAGTCCCTGTCGCTGGAGTGGATTCAGTGTGATACGTACGAGCTGGATGAGAGGGTGTGGGGGTGCTGGACGTTCCCCGCAGCGCTCCCCCGTCTGACCTCCCTACGTGTTGTGTCTTCCTACTGGCAGCGCGCATCCAAGCAGGACACAGGCCTTTCTCTCATGTTGCGTGGTCGTCGGTTTCACCGGCTGGATGTGCCACACTTGGACCTCTTGATGTGGAGCCCGTGCGGTGCAGACTGTCTGCAGACCGCCGGTGCTCTACCGCAAGTGCTCCATGTCGACCGCCCCTGTCTGAGTCCTCGACCAATGCTGCTGCGGTTGGCACTTGGCCCCGCAGAGGTGGGGACCCTGCGAGAGCTGACACTCGTGATGCGGGACTATTTTTCTCGATGCTGTCTCCGCTGTCGCGTCTGACAGGGCTGACTCGCCTGGTACTGAATGCCCATGTGAATCACGTGATGGTGGTGGACTCGTGGCCAGACTTGACGGGCCTCACGAGCCTCCACGTGCGCCGCATCATTGATGCTTGCGCCTTGCTGCCCATCATGTGCGCAGGCTGGGAGGCGCAGCTGCTCGCGGCCTTGGCTGCCTCACCCACACGCCACTTTCTGCAGGTGGTGCGCCTGCGGGGCACCAGCACAGCGCGTACCGCCATGCCGGCCGTGGTGGCGGCAGCCCCGCGACTGCCGGCGCTGCGCCGAATGACCGTCGGCCGAGCAGAGTGGACATTTGCGCGGGGGGCCATCGTGGGCAGGCCTCCCGAGCACCTTCTGGGCTAGGCACGTGGGACCCAGCTGAGCGACTGCCTGCAGTGACGAGACGGCGTGAGGCGATCCGAACATTCTTTTTGTTTTCTCTTCTTCTGTTTTTGGCCCCACCTCAGCCTCTTCGGGCTGGCTACGCGCAGCGCGTGTGGTCCATCCCATTGGGGGCGATCACCGGGGCGCAGCAGCCCGCCCTCCCCCACCAACGACACCCGCCCCTCCCTCAAGACATGCATGGGACCGACCGCAAGCTTCTAAAGTGCCCCTTCCGAGGCCTTGGCACCAACGCCACGGTCAACTGCCCTTCACGCCGCCGCTGCTGGCGCACTTGCGCGGTGGCGGGGCAGCCGGAGGCGTGGCGGTGGTGGTGTCCAGCTGGTAGGTTCCGCCCCATTGGCACCGTCACGGGCGAGGCGTGCCGTGTGTACCTCGACCGCGCAGGGGGGGGAGGGTGGGCGGTGGGCCGCCCCTGGGGCGGGGGCGACGGGGGGGGGGGGGACGGGGGCACCGCCGCCGCCGCCGCTGAGGTGGGGCCGTCCCACCCAACCCTCCCACGCGGAACAGACGGGGCGCCCGACCGGCTGCCGCTGCCGTCCCTCATCCCTTGCAGCGACGGTGTTGCGGACGGGGCTCCCCGCCCCCGCCACCCGCCGTGGAACCCCGGCCCGTATATGCTTTCCCCGCGATGGTCACATTGACAGCGGTAGCGGGGAAGCGGGCCGCGCCCGTGTGGTCCTTGGGAGTGGGGGACAGCCGCCGCGTGCCGCACTGCAACGCCGCGGGCTTTGACAAAGTTGCAATCCATGTGCAGTTGAGTTATGGTGGGGTTGGGGTGCGCAGGGGCCGGCGGGGAGACGGGGCGGGGGGTGCGCGGAGAGTACACACGGGTGGGGGGGGGAGGGAAGGGCGGGGAAAGGGGGGGTGGGGGGAGAACAAAGACGGGTGGGGGGGTGGATGGGGGGGGTGGGGGGGGGTGGGGGGAGGAGGGGAAGGCGGGGGGGGGGGGGGGTGGCACAACACCATCTACCAGGGACGATCGGACGCCCTCGGTATTACTCGCTTGATACTCGTTCCAATACAACATTAGCTTAACAAATGCGCTTGCATGGTCGGTCACCAAGCGCAGGAATAGGTAGGTATATACGCTTCAGCCCTACTCAGCACAATCCGACCACTTCCAGTTGGCGGAGTACATAGGGGGATGCGCTCAGAGGATGAGGTCCTCCTCCCCCCCGTACGGGCACTCCCACCCGTCGGAGCAGAGGAGGCCCGCGGCGGTGACCGCCGGGTCCCCCTCCCCCCCATCGGCGGCGTCGGAAAAGTCGCCGTCGTCGTCGCTGGCGCCGTCATCGTCTGCAGCGTCGGTGGCGACGCTCACCGCCGCCCACCCACCACCCCCCCCTCCCCCCCCCCCCCCCTCCGCCGCCGGCGGTCACCCGCCACCCCCCCCCAGCGCCAGACGCCCCCCCCCTCCCCCACGCCCACCGTCCACAGCCCCACCACCGCCACCACCGCCACTACCACCACCACCACAACCACCACCACAACCACCACCACCACCACCACCACCACCGTTGCGGGCGCCGTCGAGCGGCGCCCCCCCCCCCTCCCCCCCCCCTGCCCCCCCCCCCTCTGCACACCCAATGCACCGGGTGGCCGTAAAGCGGTCCCGATAGTCGGGCCCCGCACAAAAGGTGCAGTACCGGCCGCCACACCCGCCACACGCGACCAGGCAGCCGCCACACGCGCCGCCGCCACAGCGGCCACACGCGCCGCCGCCCGCCGCGGGCGCCGCCGTGCACACGGCACACGCGTCACCGGTGGGGAGGGTGGCCGCATTGGCGGCAGCGGCGGCGGCGGCAACAAGTGCGGCGGCGGGGGGGTGGGGAAGGGTGGTCACTGGGGGGGGGGCTGCTGCTGCTGCTGCGTAGGGGGGGGGGGGGGGAAGGGAAGCGGGAAGGAGCACCGTGACCGACGGGACACGCACGGACACAGGCGGGAAGGGGACGGGGGGGAGGTGGGGGGGGAGGTGGGGGGGGAGGGGGAGGACGAGGGGCGGCCAAACAACGCGGGCAAGAGGAGGACAAGAAACAGGGCACACACAAAAAAAAAGAGAACACCGCACGCGCACGTCAATACCCTATCCCTCTGGGCTCCCCCGCACGGCGGCGGCAGGCGCGGGCGCCCGCCCCCCCCCCCCGGCCATGCGCCGCACCCCGGCCGCCCCACCCGCCAGCGCCGGCGTGCCCCTCCAACGCACCCGCTACGACCGCACACACGCGGTGGCGGCCCCCCCCCGCGGGGCGGCGCCACCCCCACGCCGCCCACACGCCGGCGGGGCCCGCCGCCGTCGCCGCTGCTGCTGCCGCCGCCGCCACTGCCGCCGGCCCGCCGACGGCGTCGGCCGGTGCCCCCCGCCCCTTGGGCGCCACCCCCCCACAGAGACCGCCGTCGACCGACGCGGCGGGCAAAGAGCCCGCCGCCGCCGCCGCCGCCGCCGCCGCCGCCGCCGCCGCCGCCACCGCCGCCCCCCCCACCACTGCCATGCCGCAGCCGCCGTCGGCAGTGGCGGCGGCGGTGGGGGCCGCCGCCGGCGGGGGCGGCGCCCCCCCCAGGCGGCGGGCCTTGACGCCCCCGCCGCCCCCCCCCGCCGTACCCGGCCAGCGGGCGGCCGCATCGGCGGCCGCCGCGTCGGCGGCGGGGCGGCGGCGCTTGACGGCGGGGCCCCTCGGGGAGAGGGGCGGCGGCGGTCCCGCGGCCGCCGCGGCCGCCGCCGCCGCTGCCGCCACCGACGCCGGGGCGGGGGCCCCGCCAGCAAAGGCGGCGGCGGCGGTGGCAGCGGACGCAAACGGCGGGACCGCCCCCCCCGTGGCCATGGTACACGCCATGGCACCCCCGCGGCGGCGTCCTCCACCGGGCAGCAGCAGCGGGATGCGCGCCTGGACAGGGTGGCAGGGGGGGGGGGGGGGTGGGAAAAAGAAAGAAAAAAGCAGACGGCACCGGGGGGGGGGGGGGGGGGTGGGGGGAGGGAGGGCGTGTACCCGCCGGTCGACCGCGGCGGCGCCCGTCGACCGCCCACCGACGGCCGTCGGTCAGGGGGGGGGGGGGGGGGGGCGGCGGAAGGGACGGCGCCACCAGGGAGACGCCCGCCGTCGTCGCCGTCGGGGTCACTGCCCTGCCCGCCCCACCCCCGCGCGGTCGGGAGCGAGCGGCGGCCGGGACACCCCACCCGCCGGCCGTCGAGGCGGGTGGCGGTGGGTGGCGGCGGGCGGCCGTGTAGACAGGAGGGAACAGCGTGGGAGGGGGGGGCGGGGGGGGGGGGGGGGGGGGTGAGGCCAAGAGGGAGGAGGGGAGGGGCAAGGGGGGGGGGGAGGGTGGGTGGAAGGGCGCGTAGCGGGGTGGGTTGGTGGCGTCGCGGGTGGCGGCGGCGGCCGGCGGCGGGGACGTTAAGTATGGTCGTGGGGCCGCCGCCGCGGGCGCCGCAGCGGGAGGCGGGCGGGCAGGGGGGGGGACGGCCGCCACAGTGCACTGCTGCCGACCACCCGCCATCCCCGCCACTGCCCGCGCGGGCGCGGGCGGGGAGGGGGCGGCCCGCGGCAGCGGCCGCATGCGCGCCAGACGGGCTGGGCGGGCGGGCGGGCCGCGGGCCGGCCGCGGGCGGGCCGCGGGCGGGCCGGTACGGCCGGCGCGGCTGCGGGCGCAGGGTACACATGGATACTCATCCCCCCGCGCGCGCGCGCGCGTGGCGATGGCGCGCGGATCACGTGGGTGCCGTGGCGGGAAGGCGGGCGGCATCCAACGGGACCAGAGGGCAAGGGGAAACAGAACAAGGTTGAAAGTGGTCGAATCAACAGGCCCGCATTCCACGGGTTTGCTTCACGAAATGTGCCCAGTGGTACACTGAAAGCGCAGGTACGAATCGGAAACAGGTGTGTAAAAGTCTAGCTCAATACTGCAGACTGGCCGCTGTCCACCGGCGTTGCACTTCAAGTGGGCACGTCTTTGTCAGCACGATCTTTCTGGGGTGCTCACTGTGGTTCGAGTGGTATAGAGTCTAATGTAAGAAAGATGAAGCGGGAGCCACGGCCTTCGAACCGACCGGGCAATCGCACAGAAGGTGGCCGTCGTCCGAGCGCACCTAAGCACGAGTGTATCCAAAGACCGTGTTCAGCTCTTGCACGTGACGCTTGGCAAAGGTCTTGGCGGACACTTGGGCAGCGCGGTTGATCGCCGCACAGAGGTCGGTGTGCGCCAGCCAAGCCACGGCAGCTCGGGTAGAGATGAACTTGTCGTAGGTGACGTCCAACGGCATCGTCTGCACCAACTTGACGTACTCGGGCTGGCTCAATGAGAAGTGTCGCGAAGGCTTGGAGAGGGTGCGCACACAAACGCCCAGGAACTCAGTATCGTCCCACTCACGCGGCTTGGACTCAAAGCGGGTCAGCGACGACTCCGTCATGCTTTGGAAGTTCTCGTTGCCACCGAGCAGAATGTCGTCCGCGTACGATCCAAGCAGTCCATCGGCGTGGCCATCCCCGTCCTTGTAGTACGGAGCTGGGTCTCCCGTCAGAGGCGACATGCAGAGATCATCCTTGACGTGTGCAGTTATAGTCGCGTTCCAGTAGTCGCCCGCGTCGCACAGACCATACAGTGGCTTGAGGGCTCGCAGTACCTTGTCATCAGCAACACCCAAGATGGCACGGTCCTCCTGACGTGAGTACAGGTAGACCGATCGAGACAGTTTGTCCTTGCTCTGCAGGTAGGACTGGTTGATATCGTCGGAAAAAATCCTGAAGCCGAGAACCGCACTGGTAGACACGATGATCTTGGTCGAGCGCTGCCGCTGAGTCGACAGGTTGTGCACCACAAACGGCTTGGCCTTGTCCCTGTTGCCTTGCACGACGTAGCGACTCTTTCCCTTCTCTTTCGGTGTGCCAACGTGCTTCAGCGCGTGGACAAAGCGGCCGCCCAGGATGTTGACGCCACGTGAAAGGTCCTTGCGCTTGACGAATGCCCAGACTTTCCGCCTCAGGAGCCCGACTGCTTCGTCCCGGCGTACGTCTTGAACGTGCTTGGATGACACGCGTGCGTCTCCAGGCTGGAGTACCTCCGTCACCAGCACCTCCGTTGCTCGCGGAAGGGCATCTTTGTCACCAGGAGACACAGAGTCCGTTGGAGGCAATGCCACTTGTCCACTGTCAGACACCTCGACGACGTCGCGGACTCGCTCCGCATCTGGTGCCATGGTCGCACCGCCATCTCCCTCAGTCGGCGTCTATTGAGCTTTCTCCGGCACGTGCTCCTTCACCTTGTCCACGGAGAAGAGTTTCACGGAGTTGCCGACGTTGAGCCAGACCTGCTTGCCATCCGTATAGAAAACGTCATACGGTCCCACACATTGATCCACCGGCTTTCAGCGGTAGACCACGACCGACATACCCGCACGGAGAACAGCGTCAGCAGCGGCTGGGACACGACTTCGCACCGCGCGTTCAAGCCGCGACGTAATGACGTGCTTCGCCATCTCGGCCCGTGCGGCGTGCATCGCCATGACACGGTCACGCTGAGCGGGAAGGTTGATCGGCCACCGGCATGCGCGGCAGAACCCCAAAGACCAGATGGGTTGGCACCAGTCCGCTCGGCCCAGCAATCTGGTTCATGCCCCACACAGACAAGGCCAGGGAATCCTTCGTAGGCAGGCCCGGATGAGACGCACGCACGCACCAGCAGATGCGGCGTAGGAAGAAATGGTAGCGCTCACCGACACCTAGAGAGTTGTGCGACTCGATTCCCGACTCCAGTTGCTTGATGCCTGCCGACTGCTGCAGCGCTCCGACTCGAATCACCCGACGACTGGCGGGTCAAAAATGTGATAGGCGCTTGTTGTGTCGTCTATTCAGGGCGATTCGTTTAGGCTAGACCTTCCGGGTGCAACCCGGTGTTTGCAGACTCCAGCGGGCGTCCATGTGATTACGTGTGGACGCGCAATTCCTCCAAATAAGAAAAAAGGACTTGTACCGGGATGTCCCAATCTGAGGTTCTCTGGGTGTCCGTAAGGGTCTTTTAGGGACGACTCCTTACTTAGGGACGACTCCTTACAGGACAGGACGCGAGTGGCGGTCTTACAAGGCGACTGCCGGCTCAAGCTCACGGTAGGCTGTAGCGCAATAGGGAGCCGTTACCTGTCCACGTTCAGGGAACACTCACTAAGGGGGATCAGCGTCAGAGTCACCGGGTGGCCAAGGTTGCTGTCCTGGGAGCACAAGCCACGGGACCAAGATGGGAGCCCAAGAGGGAGGGGACTGTTGTTATCCTATTTCAGTCAATCCCCGACCTTGTACCACCCCTGTATAAGCCCAGGTGGGCCTATGACGAGTCGACCGACGATCTCAGATTTGCAGCGACGACGGTCAATTGTGGGCCGATCGTTCTGATCTACAGTGCGTCTCCATTCATATCCCGCCCGGATGCTGGTCCCGTGGGATAATGACAGGAAATCCGACGAATGCAACGCATTTTGCGATCGACTGTTCTGAATGACAGAGAGTGAAGCGCAGGCGATCGTCAGAGGCCCCATAGCGACAACAACTTTGGGACCGTAAAAGGGTGCACCGCCGCCGTCGCCGGCGGCCGTCGCGGTCATCGTCGCCGTCGTAGGCCCCACTGCTGTCCCCTGACCACCCCCCCCCCCTCCTCCTCCTCCCTCTTCCTCCTCCCCTTCCCCCCCCGATTCCCTCACCCAGTCCCCTCCGATTCTGGTGCACGTTTGGGCTGCTCCATGGCTTCCCTCTCCTCGCAAGGCGAGGCGGTAGCCCGTGCTATGCAGGCATCCTTCATTGGGGCCGCGCCCGGTCTGGCTGCGCAGGCCCCCGGTTCCGTGCGTGCGGCTTCAGTGGCCGCTGCGGCTGCGGGGGGAGGCCATCCTCGCTACGCGCGAGAGCGGCCTGGAGGTCGACGCGGCGGCTGCACCCCCATCGCCGTCCGACTCGACGGTGATCTTCAAGAAGCCGAGGAAGGAGCGCGTGCCCATCACCATCGCCGTCAAAAAGCAGATCTACCGCTTGCGCTCCCAGGGGCGCGCGTGGTCGTCGGTGCTGGCCTCGCTGCCCACGGGGGTCTCCAAGGAGGCGGGCCGCAAGGTGTACAGGGCGCGCCACAAGAGGCTGGCCATGCCCGACGACGACGCGACCGGGATGCGGACCGTCGTGCGCAAGGGGCACTACGCGGGCGTTGACGACCGCCTGCGAGCGTGGCTTGCGGCCATTGAGCAGCTGGAGCACAAGACTGCGCCCTTTTCTTTTGGGCTTTTGCAGGCCAAGGCGGTGGAAATCGGGAGGGCTCTCAAGCATGACGACTTCCGCGCCAGCCGGGGCTACTTGCGCGGCTTTTTGTCAAGGACGGGCATTAAGTCAGTGAAGCTGCACGGCCAATGAGGGGCGGTGGACAAGGAGGCGACGGAGCGCGGCATGGAGGCGGTGCGCAAGGGGCTGGAGCCGTACCGCGCGGAGGACATCTTCAACATGGATGAAACGGGTCTTTTCTTCCGCTGCTTGCCCTCGCAGTCCTACGTGTCCGCCAGGGCGCGCCGTGAGGCGTGCGGCGTCAAGTCCATGAAGGCGAAGGACCGCGTCACGCTGGTGTGCTGCACGAACGCGACCGGCGGGGAGAAGCTACCGATCGCCATCATCGGGACGTCCATGGCTCCACTGTGCATTCGAGGAGCTGGACTGACCCCCCCCGTCTCCTATTTGGACCAGGCGAACGCGTGGATGGACACCACTCGCTTCCAGCAGTGGTTTGACAGGGTGTTTGTTCCGGGGACCGTGGAGGGGCGCCCCCGCCGCGTCGCCTTGATTATGGACAACGCGTCCTCGCACGATTCCGAAGTCGGTCATCCTCAAGTGGAATTCATCTTTCTTCCCCCTAATTCCACGGCACGGAACCAGCCAATGGATGCTGGCATTATTGCCGCTGTCAAGCGCGGCTACCGGCGCCGCTTCCGCGGGCGCAATGTGACCGCCCTTGGTGACGCGGTGTCGGCGGCTGTCGACGAAGTGTTCCCCGCTGGACCCTCGCAGCCAGTCGCCCCCTGTGCGGGGCGACGCCGGCGCCGCCTCTGGGCGCGACGCGCAAGCAGCCGGCCAGGGTGGCGCACCGGCAGGCGGTGTGAGCGCCACGCTCAAACCTGCATCGGTGTCGACTGCCCCCGCGGCTGCCGCGGACGCCCCCGCGTCGGCCGACGCGGTCCCCGCGTACGACGACGCCGTCGTCGTGGCCGGCCGCGCGACGGCCGCCAGCGTCTCGGCATGGACCGCGGCCGCCGCCATGACGGCCGACACCGTCATCGTGGCCGGCCCCGCGTCGGCCGCGTCCGTGCCTGTATCGGCCGATGTCACTGTCCTGGCTGGAGGGGCCCTCCCCGCGGCCGCGTGCGGTGGGCCATCATTTCTCACCCACCGTGACGAGTATGCGCAGGCGCTGGATGACCAAGAGAGGGCTGGACTTGTGGTGCGCCCGCGCGGCCGCCCCGCCGGCTGGGGCGGCGGCCTGCTCGCCGGCGGGGCCGCCAACCTGATGGACGTGGCCATTATGGTCAAGGATGCGTGGGAAGAGCTGACGTCGTCCGCCATTTCGCACTGCTGGGCAAAGGCAGACGTGCTCGGCGCCATCCGCAACGTGGACCTGCTCCGCCTGCACGGCGAGTACCGTCCGTCGTTCCGCTCGGTGTCGGCCGACGTCGACGTCATGCTGGAGCTCATGCGGGGCATGTCGCTCGGTAGCAAGGCCCTGGCGGGGCTGGACGATGCGGCCCAGCGGTCCGTGCTGAAAGAGTGGATGGAGATTGAAGACCGTCCTGCTGGGGTGGTCGGCGCGGCGGATGCCGTTGTGCAGGACTGGGGGACCGCGGGGCCAGACGTGGCTGAAAGCGCCGACTCGTAGTGCCACGACTCGTACTTGATTGTGCCGACTTAGAGGGTGAGAGTTTCAATTTTTTGCATCTGACTCTTGGCGTCCTCCCTCTTCGGCAGGCACATCATCCCCCCTGAGGAACACACCTTGGCAGCACCACCCCCCACCCCGTTTCCCACCTGAGGACATCCTCTCCAGCAGGATCGGTGTGCGTGCATGTTGCTCCACTCCCGCCTCACCATCACGGCAAGATGCTTGACAAAGTAAAAGCAAAGGTCCCAGAAAGACACACCCCCTAATCAGGCCCACTCAATATTTACCCACCGTCCTCCCTCCCCACTCACGTGCCACACAGCCGATGGCTCGCGGACGACACCTTGCAGTGCCCCACTCGTCAGCGTCAGGCCCATCGTGAGAGACACCCTTGTCCACCGTTGCGCGTCCTTGCCGCTTGCCCTCCCTCACCTCCCCTGCCCTCCGGGCAGCACCGCCCCCTGCGCCCTTGTGCCAGCAATAGCCACCGACAGGAAGCGCTCGTGGTTGTCACGGCCGCCGACAGCGCCTCTACAACGTCCGACACTTGTGCACACAGCCTGGGGGGGAGGCGTCAGCGGATGCAGCACAACCGGGGAAAACGTAGCGGCCACCGTCGCCCGGTTGCATGGGGGGAGGTGGAGGACAAAGGGGAAAGAGATCCGCGTGCCAGGATTGAGCAGGAGGGGGGGCGGGGGGGGGGTGGCTTGCAGACATTGGCGGTGGGGGTGGGGGATGGCGGGCGTAGGCGGGAGGGGGGGGGGGGGGGGGGGGGGGGGGTGCAGGCTCCGATCCGCCCCATCCTCGACCGCCCAACCTCATGCCACGCGCATAAGATGCAGCTGAGATGGGACGTCGGCAGCGTCGTAGTACTGCCGTTGAGGGGGCTGAAGGGGATGAGGCGGGGTCGGTGGAGTAGGCGGCACGCGGACGCAAGGCAACGCTCGGCTTGCGGCAGTCGATCATGCAAGAGTCTGTCGGCCGATTGTCGGACTTGATCGTTGTGTCAACGTCAATATTGGGGGTCAATTGTGTCAGTTTGAGATTACCCGTGCAGGATGGAAGCGACATCTGTCTCTCAGGAGGGTGGGATATGAATGGAGACGCACTATATATGATATGTATGGCCGATTTCCAAAGAATGATCAGTTCCGTAAGGGGGTTCACAGCAGGATCTCCCAGAACAGTCGCCAAGTGCGCACGCATTCTGGGCCACAAGAATTCTCCGGCGGTGCCCGCGGCCTTGGCCGAACCACATCCAACACCGCAAATCCGTGTCGCATCCGTGTGATGCCTTGATGTGAGACCGGCCGAAAAATCTCCCGTCTGCACAGACCGGCCCAGTCTTGCAGAGGACTGCTGTCAGGGGCTCACAGCATCGGTCCGAGGCCAGGTGCCGCGAAATGAGGCCGGTTCTAGGGCGCTGATTGGCCAGTACAAAGTAGCCTGCAGTTGCACGGACGGGTTCGCGGCAGGTACGGGCTGTTGTCACGTGCTCCCAGGAGGCCACCACAGAGCCCGATTCGGTAATAGGTTTCTGGGCCCCGGTCCCGCGCAGTTCCGGGACCACGCCTTCCGATTCCATAGTAAAATGAGCCGTTGCAAGACCCAGCGCTGGACCACCTCCCCGACCAGGTCTCGGAGTCGGGGCCAGAGACGAAACCACAGTCAAGTACAGCCAGTCGATCGATCGGACCGAATGTAAGTGATATAAGGAGAACAAATGGGAACAAGTCTTTCAATCCAGGACCCCTTGACCACTTGCGGGGACGACCCGACGTCGCCCGAGTCAAGCGAAGATCTGGCACTGACCAGCACCGTCGTAGCGAGTGCAGAGAGGGTCCCCGCGCGCCCGCATCCGAGCGCTGGTGGCGGGTCAGCGGCGCCCCCTCCAACACTGCAAGCGACCCTCTCTCGCGTGTTCCCCCCGAACTGCTTCACAGGCCTTCTTCCTGCTGTGGCAGTATTGACCCCCAGGTAGGGGGGCAACACGTGCCATGCCAGGGGCGGCAGGCCACTAGCCTGATCCGTTCCTCCCCCTGCATTTGGGTCCATATTCCCTAAGTTTGGGATAGTTAGCTTAGTAGTAAATCCAACTTGGATTTGAGGGTTTTCTGCATTTATCGTCTTGAATTTTCGTGTGGCCCGGTGGGCAGGTGCTGGGGTGGGAGATTCTGAGTGGCGAGATTCTGAGGGCACCCTGGGGGGATAAGGGGAGGGACAGCGGGGCTTGGCCCTGCGTCCCCGTCCCGACCAAGAAACTGTTGGACCACACACCATCCTCTTGTTTGTCCGTGGGGGGTTTGCCCCACAACAGGGACAGAGTGTGTGCGACTTGCACTTCTTCCGGTTCCCCCGACACAGGACGCAGCCCTTGTACACCGCCCCAACTTGGGTGTCGTGTGTACAAGTGGTTTTTGCCACATTTGGTGGAGCAGCAGGGGACAGAGGTAAACTTTACCTCCGGGTGCACCCGGGTGTAGGGGGCCCTCTGTCTCAGAGGAACGGTGGACTTGGACCGTGTCATACGGATCGTCAGCCAACATGGCTAGTTCGGACCCCCCGTCGTCCGGGGAGTACACGGGTGACGCACGTACTTCAGTGCCTTTGAATACTGGTGAGACACAGGTGGGTTTACCTGGGGTCGCAGAGGGACTAGAGGTCCCTCAAGCCAGCAGGACTGGAAGTGCGAGCGGGCAACAGGCCACCCCGACTCAGTCGGGAGTTCACTCGGGTGACACTTCTGATGTGGGTGGGCCGAAGTCTGGCCACCGTGTGGTATACTCAACGGGAACGTCCCAAGGGGTGAGGACTGTCCCCGCGGGTTCCACTCGGGTTGGAGCCAACTTTGGCTTGGAGCCGTCGCCAACTAGGCTTTCGGAGGACGGCGGACCTCCGTTGGTCGGCGATGGGCTCGCGCCCATGCCCCCCCCGGTTGAGACCCCTGAGGAACGTGGTTACCCCTCAGGTGGACTCCCGGAGGCGGACCGAGACTCAACTGGAGTCTTCAATCCACTCCTCGCGGAAACTGTCCGTCGGGAGGCGACCAATGTGTTGCGGCAGACTTTGCCGGACCTGGTGGTCACGATGACGAATACTATTCAGAATCAGATTGTGGCGAGTTTGCCAGATGGCCTTAATGTCCAGACCGGATTGGGGCTTTCGAGCCCGCAGGCGCAGGGGGAATCTCTCCTGACGCCTATTCCGGGTCGCCCCGAACAGGGGGCGACCCCTGTGACTCCCAACGTGGGAGCCGCACCATTCTCGGTGGGGCGTACGCCCTTCACGGGGGAGTTCCCGTCGGAAACGCCGGCGGCTACACCAAGCTCGCCGCACCAGACTACAGGCGCTGAGGGTCAACTTACCCCAGTGCCACAGCGGCTGTTCCCTCAACGTGAGGTGCCGCCCAAGATCCAGGTAGCCAACCCGGTCTACCAGGGGATCTTTGACTGTGAGACCTACGCCCTCCACAACAAGTCGGTGGTGTATGGTCCTGTCCAGGCCCGAGCCATGGGTCGTGCCAAGAAGAATGCACTTCATTCTTTTGGGCACAAAGCGGAGTGGGATGGAACTCCCCCCCTCCGTGTCTTTGAGTTTCTACGTCGTTTCACAAAAGCCTGTGACGACAATGCCATAAGTGAAGGCATGGCTTTTTACATGCTACAGGAGTTTACGAAGGGCGACCTGCGGACAGAACTTATGTCCGTCATGCCCAGTTCCTCAAGTGGAGGCGCTGGGGAGGTGACGTCCTATTTGGAGCTCGTCAACTGGTTGTTGAGGGCCATGGTTGATGAAGCGGCGCTGGCTTCTCAAGCCGAGGAGTTTACGCAAGCTCACCAGGAAGAGGCCGAGGACGAGTTGTCCTTTGCGGAGCGAGTCCGTAAGCTCAACAATCTTCGTGGGTTTCTTCATCCACAAGCTGTGGTGAAGAGTCCATTGCCCCGGAGGACAGGCATAAAACTACCTTTACCTGACACTGTGATACCTTCCAGTGCAAGCGACTACCGTTTGGTCTGTGTAACGCGCCGGCAACTTTCCAGCGCGCTATGGACATGATTCTGGCCGGAGTACGGTGGCAGATCTGTCTTGTGTACCTAGACGATATCATTGTGTTCTCCCAAAGTCCGGAGGAACACATTGGCCATCTTGGCCAGGTGTTCAAGCTACTTGCTGACGCCGGTGTGTCACTGAAGGCGAGTAAGTGCCACCTCTTTACTCAAGAGGTGGAGTACTTGGGACATGTTGTCCATCCGGGGCGTCTCAGTGTTAACGAGAAGAACTTGAGGGCCATACGTAAGGCTCAGTACCCCCGGACCCAGACCCAGATGAGGAGCTTCCTCGGGATGTGTAACGTGTACCGACGTTTCACCAAGGGCTTCGACAAGGTGGCGAAACCGTTAAATGAGCTAGTTAGCTCAACGCTACCGAAGAACCTGCCTCCCCCAAGTCGGGTGGAGCAGGAATCCTTTGAGACTCTTCGGGGCCTTCTGCTGAAGCCCCCCATCTTGGCTATTCCCAGGTTGGGAGGCCACTACATCCTAGATGTGGACGCTAGCTACGACCAACATAGTTGTGTGTTGCTTCAGCAGCAGCCGGACAAGGAGTACTTGCCGGTGGGATACTTCAGTAAGGGGCTGAACTCGGCCGAGAAGAACTACGGAGTCACCGAGTTGGAAGGACTCGCAGTGGTGTGGGCGGTGACGTCGCTTCGTCACTACCTAGAGGGTGAGAAGTTCCTCATCCGCTGTGACCACCGCACGTTGCAGTTCATCTTAAGACGGATTGTACGAACACTCGTCTCAATCGGTGGAGGGTGCGACTGGCACCCTTCAACTTTGACATTGAGTACCGACCTGGCAGGCAACATGCCCTGGCCGACGGCCTCTCTCGGGTACCTACCGAGGGGCTGGACACTAACCCAGTCGATGAGGACATCCCCATCGTGGGGGTAGTCACGCGCTCGGGTCAGGCGTTGAACCCCGAGGCGCCAGGGAACAAGAAGTACTTGCCCCTGTCCCTGGACGAGGTGGTGAAGGCCCAGGCCGAGGATCCCTTCTGCAAGTCGCAGAGGGATACAATGGATACAGTGGCGGAGACGCGGTTCTTCCTGGGAGACGATGGCCTCCTCATGAGGAGGGGGGTATTCCAGGGGACCGAACAACTTGTCGTCCCCGCATCCCTCAAGGACAGTATCCTTGAGAGGGAGCACAACGCTCCCACGGGTGGACACCCGGGGTCTAGTAAACTGTACCAGACCCTGAGGACCAGGTACTACTGGCCGTCCATGGTGGTGGACATCTACAGTTGGGTGGCTGCCTGCACAAGTTGTGCACAGAACCGTCTGATGGAACGGCGGCCTACTACGGCTATGCTATTGTTCCCGGCCAAGGAGCCCTTCGCCGCGTTGGCGATGGACATCCTTGGGCCACTGCCAGTGACCGAGGAGGGCAACCAGTACCTCCTGGTCATCTGTGACCGCTTCACGAAACTTACGCGAGCGATCCCACTGGCAGAGATCACGGCCATGTCGGTCGTGTCAGCCTTCCTAGATCACTGGGTTGCCGAGTATGGCATCCCAGATAGTACACTATCGGACAATGGACCGCAATTTGCGTCTGTACTGTTTCAGGGAGTGCTGGACATGTTGGGGGTTAAGGCAAACTATGCCACCCCCTACCACCCACAAACTAATGGGCAGGTGGAGCGCTTCAACAAAACTATTGTTAGGCAGCTGCGCCACTATGTGAGTGAGCACGTGAAGACGTGGGACCAATACATTTCTATTCTTACTACTGCCTACAATTCGCAGGTTCACTCATCTACCGGGGAAGTACCCCTCGCTTTTGTGACCCCCCGTCGCGTGCGGTCTATTGCTGTGCGGCGGTCGCTCCCAACTAGGGAGGATGGTGGCAGTACGCCTACTCCTACTGAGAGTAAGGCGGAGTTCGCTGCTAGGCTTGAACACCTCATCCCTAAAGTCGGGGCTGAGATGGACAAAGCACAAAAGCGCTACAAGCGTACCTTTGACAAAAAGGTGCGCAATGCTAAGCATGTCCCCGAGCAGGGTGACTGGGTGCTGGTACACTCACACACCCCAACTGGGGGTAAGTTGGTGTTCCAGACGAAGGGGCCGTACCAGGTCCTTCGTACTGATGGGCGGCGCTTCACCATCGAAAGTGACGATGGGGTCCGCACAGTGAACGGACAGGACGTGGTCAAAGTTGCACCACCGCCTGCAGGCGACCCAGCTTGGGCGCGTGCTTTGGAAGCGTGGCGCCTCCCCTCACTGCCTGCGGCCAAACAGGGCCCGCAGGAGTACGTGTTCGATAAGTTCATCGACCACGGATGGGATGAGGACACTAACCGCCTCATGTTGAGGGTGCGTTGGTTTGGCTACAAAGCCAAGGATGATACGTGGGAGTATGTGGAGGACCTTCCCGCTGAGAAGGTCCGGGCATACTGTGCCCGGAATGAGATAGACCCTAGCAGCCCTCCCTCAACGTGAGGGAAGGCCGAGTAACAGTGCCAAGAGAGTGCTTCAAGTCGAAGTGGTACGCAGAGTGGCTTTCAACTACAGCCCTAACCCTCATACTCTCACAACAAAGGCAGCTGCCAACTAGGCATGCATGCTAGACTCTCCAACCCCACGGCCCTCGCCCTCACGTAGAGGCGAGCGGCGAGACCCACGGCGATAACGCTCTCCTCCCGTCGGAGGGGGCGGCGGCTCCAAGTCGGAACCGTCGCGCCCCTCACGGTCGCGCAAGTGGCGACGACCGCGGCTACCCTTCTGCTTGGTCTTGCGCGCAAGTTGGCGACGCAGACGCCGGACCGACTCCGACTCTGACGGAGTCGAGGACTCCGAGACGGAGTAAGACAACTCGTCTTCCGACACAGAGGGAGAGCGCCGCGAGTGTCGGCGACGACGGCGAGGAGGCGAGTATGCCCGACTCGCTCGACGTTTGCCACGCCCAAGTGGGGCTGGCTGGGGCATAATAGCCCCAATGCGAGCCAACTCGGCCGTCATAAACTCCGCCACCGACTCGCAACTCGCGGTCGCCACTGCAGTACGAACGCGCTCCTCAAGTTGAGGAGTCTCGGAAGTTTGAAGGGTTGCGGTCGACGCGGCCAACCAGGAAATGGTGCGCACCAACGTGGTGATCATCATCTCTGAGGTTAGAGGCGTGGGCGGTAACACCAACTTGGGGTATACCGTCAGGAGGGTGGCCCCCAAGTTGGGGGACACCGGGGTGGACGACTCAACGGCCACGCTAATCGGGATGTCCCCGTGCGGCTGGTAGGGGACAGGAGGAAGCGGAGGGGCACGCCGAGGTGGCGGGACCCGGGTGTAACTGCGACCCCGACTTGGTGCCCCCGCAGTAGGTTGAGTCATATGGTCATCATATGAGGGCACGGCCATAACTATGGGCTTGTCCGGGGGTGGCGCAGTGTGGCGATCCACTCCCGGGGCATACGGGTAGTCCCCGATGCCCAACCCCTCGCGTAGGACCACACGGCCGTCGTGAAGTTCACGAGCGACCCACACGAACTGGCGAAGTGCGCCATCGTCCTTGGGCCCACGAGTGGGGCGGCGCAACTTGTGCTCAATGCTCTCCCACTCGATAAACTTGTGGAGGCGGAGCATCTCCTCAAGTAGAGTGAGTTGTCCTGATGAGCATCCCTCAGCAACTAGCTGAGGGGTGAGCTGTTCCAAACCTTGGATAAGCCGGAGGGGGAGATGCCAGAGCATCCCCCGCCGCTGAACACAAGACACCCAGGTCTACATGACCTCGAGGAGCCACTGGGTGGCCAGCATGGCCCACACCAGGTGATCAGGGCCAGCCGTCAACATGACGGAGCCGAAGTGGTCAAGCAACCGTGGCAGCAACGCCGGGAACCCGTAGGGGACCTCAACTTGAGGCCACCACTCGGGCTTCTTCGGATAGTATTGCTCCTTGCTGGCAGCAGACTGCTGAGGGAACTCAAGTTGAGCCGAGGTCACCAAGTAGGGACCTCGCCGGAAGTCCTTCTCCATCCGCACATCAAAGTGATGAGTGTGCGGATCGGCCTCGTGAAGGTACGGGGGGCGAGTTGCCACCGCGTCCCAAGTAAAGGTCGGCAAGTCGCCGGGACCCGGGATAGTTCCCCCGCGGTCCACCATGGCCTTGGCACGCTGTACATCTTCGACCTCCTCGTCGTCCAGGAAGGCAAACTGGTCCGTCCTGAAGCCGGCAGGGAACCCGACCCTACGGGGATACTTCTCCCGTAGGCGGTCCCATACCCGACCCATCGCTGCGCCAAGTCGGCCACAGCGAAGAACAGTCAATCCCTCCTCATAGAGAGGCCAAGCGGGGTAAAACCACCGCCCCAAGGCCTCACGCGGGACAACTTGTCCCGCCTCCGGGGGAGATCCCGCCGTCAACCCAAAGCCGGGTGACGCGGGAGTCCCATCCCCCGGAGCGATCGCGGAGCCCCCGCCGGAAGTCCCGGCGGGTGCTGCACCGTAGGAGGTGTCCTCCATACGCTCGTCAAGAGAGTCCGTCTCCACCCCCGGGGTCGCCATGGCTCTCCCCAAGTTGGGGAGAGACGCCCTCGCTACAGCGGCACGAGACCCGCCTCGAGTTGAGGGGGACTCGGATCGGGGGTAGACGGGTGGCCTCCCCAGCGTGGGGCGGCCCCGTGGAAGGTGAAGGGGAGGTAGTGGTGACGGTGAAGTGTGAACCGAGAAGAGCAAGCTGCCGAGTGGGCAAGCTTGAGGAGAGGGGCGGTCAACGTGACCGCCTCCACATACGCGTTACGTACTCAAGGGGGGGGACAGCAAGTCGCGCCCCCAACGCCGAGACGTGCGTTTACGCACCCCCTCACAGGGCCGACCGGGTCGGTCGGAACTGAGAAGAGGGGAGTGTGGCAGTATTGACCCCCAGGTAGGGGGGCAACACGTGCCATGCCAGGGGCGGCAGGCCACTAGCCTGATCCGTTCCTCCCCCTGCATTTGGGTCCATATTCCCTAAGTTTGGGATAGTTAGCTTAGTAGTAAATCCAACTTGGATTTGAGGGTTTTCTGCATTTATCGTCTTGAATTTTCGTGTGGCCCGGTGGGCAGGTGCTGGGGTGGGAGATTCTGAGTGGCGAGATTCTGAGGGCACCCTGGGGGGATAAGGGGAGGGACAGCGGGGCTTGGCCCTGCGTCCCCGTCCCGACCAAGAAACTGTTGGACCACACACCATCCTCTTGTTTGTCCGGGGGGGGTTTGCCCCACAACAGGGACAGAGTGTGTGCGACTTGCACTTCTTCCGGTTCCCCCGACACGGGAGGCAGCCCTTGTACACCGCCCCAACTTGGGTGTCGTGTGTGCAAGTGGTTTTTGCCACACCTGCCCCCCCCCCCCCCCCCCCCCCCCCCCAGCTACAGTCCTGACCACGCGATATCTCGAGTGGTCTATCTCGTAAGCCCTCGTCCTATCTGGGCGCACGTGCGCCTGCCGCCGTTGGCATGGGTCGCCCGCGCCCGGTGGTACCCCGGTGGCCCCTTAAGGATCCATTCGCCGCTCTGGACGGCGAATTTGATGAGCTCAGTTCACCTGGGGATGCGGCTGCCGACTGCTTGCCCGGGGGCGACGACGGGCTGGATACGTTGGGGGGTCCGGACGTTGATGATTTGTCCGCATGCGGAGGCGGAGGCATGGGCGCGGTGGGCGAGAATTGTGTGGGAGTGGACGGAGCTCTTGGCGACGACGGTTCGGACGAAGATGAAAACAATGCTTTCCTCTACGCGCTCGCGTTGACAGTTCTCTTTCGCTTGGGAGACGGAGAGTCACGGGCGGTGTGGAACCGCGACAACGGACAGACATGGCTGTCTCGCCTGAAGGAACGTGGCGATCAATATTTTTACAAGCGGATGCGCATGACGCCTGCCTCGTTTGAACTTCTTCTCTCGCGAGCACAGCCGTTTCTGCGCTGTGATGGAGACGGGGTAGTGGGACGCGCGCCAAGCATCGAGCCTCGTATTCGGCTCCTGGTGGTTTTGTTTTGGCTTGGTCAAGGGGGAAGCCAGTTTGAGGCGTGCGAGGTGGCGGACATGGCCAACTCTACGTTCTCACCTATCGTCAGAGAAGTTCTCCGGGCGATTCAATGTGCGTTGCCACCCCCGCACTTTCCCCGGACGGAGACAGGTCAAGCGGCCGTCGCGGCGCGGTTTGAGAGTCGCCTGGACTGCAAAATCAGGCGTGTGGCTGGCGTCATCGACGGGTGCCTCATCCCCATCCGCACCCCTCCAGCGAAATACAAGACGGCTTTCAACACGCGTAAGTGTTTTTACGGTGTGATTCTTCTCGCTATCGTCGACGCGGACAAGCGGTTCATTATGACACGGTCAGGGCTACGTGGCTCCATGGCTGACAGTCTTGCGTTCAAGGAGAGCGCATGGTATGAGCGCCAGACTGGCAGCTCCCCGGTGCTCTGCCCTCACTACATTTTGCTGGCTGACGGGGGATTTGCTCTCGAGACATGGCTGCTGAAGCCTTACCCCGAGGACCAGCTCACGACGGAGCGACGGCGGATGTTCAACCGCTTTCTATGTTCCCCCCGCGCCGTCGTGGAGAACGCTTTCGGGGTGTTGAAGGGTAGGTGGAGGGTGCTCCACAGTGGCATATCAACCGAGACTGAGTTGGTGCCCCACGTTTTTGAGGCATGCGTGCGCCTCCATAACTTTTTATTAGACCAGGGGGACGGGTGGGAAGATTTAATGGACTCCCGAGAGGACCACGACAGCAGCACGGCAGCGGATGCTATTGAGGGTGACGACTACGAGCTTGCATTGCAAATGCGTGAGGAACTGGCGGACGAACTGTGGGAAGTGTATCACGAGTAAAGAGAGGCGACAACCACTGCTTTGATTTTGCTGTGCCCCTTCCGAGAAGAGTAAAACAAGTGCTTTGCGCCTATCACCCGGTGTCAGGCCTTACTCCCCCCCACCCCCCCCCCACGTCAGCACCCCCATGGCTGGATCCAGTTCCACCCCCTCCCCCCCTCGCAACACCCATCTCTCGAGACGGAGTCATGTATTCTCCATCCCCCTCGACCCCCTCGCGTTGCATTGCTAGCACCTCGGCCACAGACTTGCTTGAGGATGCAATTTGCAGCATGCGTGCCGTAATGCTCTCACTCTTCTTGCGCTGCTGTTCCGCCGCGTTGTTCTGCTCCTCCAGCGCCGCCTCTCTCTCGCGTACAGCCACCACGCGCTCAGCTAGGGCGAGGCGTCCGGTCTGGTACTCTTTAGTCCACTCGGCCTGCTGGTTCATGGCACGGAGGCGGTCCGCGCGGCCCGTCTCGGAGCCCTCGAGTGCTTCCGCCACGCGATTCAGAACTTGTAGCTTTTTTCCACTGCCCTGCTGCTTGCTCTTTAGAGCCCCAGGGGGGACCACCCGCGATGGCTTTGCCGGCAGGGGTGACAGCTCTTCGCCCGACGGAGGGGAGGCAGAGTTGCGCGGTAGATGGCCATTGGCACGGCCACTCGCGCACTCTGCGGCAGAGCCCCTAGCCGTACCCCGACGGGAGGGAGAGGGGGGCGTAGAATTGACGCTTGTGAGGATGACGGCGCTGTCCACGGAGCCACTGCTAGCGGACACAGCGCCAGCCCCCTCGGTGCCATCCCGGTTAAGTGCCAGGGAGCCATCCTCCTGTGACCCGTCCAACGGAGAGGTCCCGCGTGCCTCGGCGCGAGGGGGAGGGGCACGTGAGTGGGAAGGGCTTGAGAGCCCAGACTCGAGAACTATTTGGCGCTCCACCTCCGCCGCAGTACCCCAAATGGCGTGCCCCTTATCATAGTCCTCGAACTCGCCTGCGGGAAGAGACAAGCATCAGACGTGCAAAGCATGACGTGCCCGGCAGTCATAAAAGGAGAGTCAGTCTCGAGGAAAAAAGGAAAAGACTGGCAGCCAACCCCTTCAGTACAAGACAGTACGGTGGCCCAGAAAATCAGCCACACGGACACAAAGGCATCGAGGATAGCAAGTAGTGGGGTCAATAGGAGCGCTACGTACTTTTCTTGTCCTCGACTTCAGCTGTAGCCGCACCGCGATTACGCAGCTTAGAGACCTGCTCGTGCACAGCCCGCCATGAGCTCGACATCTTCTTGATCTTGCTCTTCACCTTGGGGCCTTCAAACGCTTGCGATGAGTTGGAGTTGTTCAGCATCCCTGCCCACCGTGCGTAGATGTGACTCAACTTCTTGTTCTTGTTTGCACTCTTGAGAGCTGTGCGCACTTCGCTGGACTCAGCCAGCAAGTCCAACAGCTGCCGGGTAGCGGCGGATGACCAATGGACTTTTTTCGCCGACTTTCCCTTCTTGGCAGAACGACCGCCCCCGGCAGGGCTGTCTGGCGCAGGTCGCTTGCGACTGCCAGAAGCCCCGCCAGCAGAGGCTGGGGTGTCCGCCGTCCGGCCAGGGTCACCGGCGCCGTTGGGGCGCGCTAGCCCAGTGCCAGGTGAGGGGGCCCGCGGAGAGGGCATGACAACAAAACAAGGGAACGGGTACAGCCCGGCAGTGGGGCGGGCTAACCGGGGTGGGGGCAGAGACGCAAGAGGTGGCTGTGGGACGGGATACCCGGGGTGGGGGCAGAGAAGCAGATGGCGGCTGTAGTCTTGGATACCAGGGGTGGGGGCAGAGAAGCAGCAGGCGACTGTGGGCTGGTTCTCGGGTATGGGGACAGGCGCGCACTGGTTGGGGCGACGGCGCTGGCGCGCCATGGGCACGCCATGCCGCCTTGGGCCACAGCCACGCTGACGCGAGTGGCTGGATTGTGCAGACACGGGGCCCTCAACGCACGGCGTCTGGTGCCACTGCAACGGCAGTTGGCGCCTATTTAAAATGTATTTTCGCCATTCGTCCTGGAGTTAGAGTGCCAGGTCCCGACTCTTCGCATCACCACCCTCTAACGCGCAATCATGGCACATCGATCGTCCCTGGCCCCGACAACGCCCCAGGCCCCGAGATAAGATTCGTATTACCGAATTGGGCTCAGAGTACTGTGCCAGTTAATTTCCCGTTGGGGGGGGGATCCGTCACTGGAGCACAGCCCTGGAAAGTCGATCGGAGAGGGGTCCGACGAGGAGCGCCGAATCGGATGAGACGTATGCGATTCCTGCTGCCGCGATTTAGCGGCAGCCAATGGGAAGGGGGGAAACATCGGTACTTCGGTGGAATGCTGCTGTGACCTGCTGTGAACCCCCTTATGAATCTCATCATTCTTCGGAAATCGGCCATATTCTCAAGGACGTGCTTTCAGTCATCACGTGGCAGCGGACAATCTGCAATACAAGATCATCTCGATGTCAGAGCTTTCGATCGCGGTCTGCTGTCATAAATTCAGCGGGCACGCCGCACGTCGTGGCGTTCGACGCTCAGGATTTTGTCGCCTTGCTGCCTGAGACTTGGACAGCGTGTGCCACTGGCTGGCGGCCCCCCTTTCACAGGGTCTACTCGCGGCAGGGGCAACGATCGGAGCAACGCTGAGAGGCACAGGTGGTGTCTCTCCGCCCCCCACGCCCCCCCTCTGCATCTTTTGCGCGCGCGGGTGGGACAGCTACTCCCGTGCCACCCAGCGGCTGTTCCTATCATGTGTCTGTGCTAGCCCCCCCCAGTCTAGTAGACGAGGGCGCGAGCCACGAGTGGACGCGAGCCCCTTCCCTGTGGAGAACGGAAGGTGGGCTGGCACAGCGAAAATAAACTCCGCTGCATACACTCGTGGGGCTGTCGGAGCCCACCCCCCCTCCTCCCCTCACCTGACGCGTGCGCCGTGCGGCCGGCTGCAATTTTGCCCCTCACCACGTGAGCGCCACGGGCGGACGGTGCCACCCAGCCCCCCCTCCCAAGAGCTGTCAACGGCACGTCCCGCCCCATCCGCCCCCGGGTGACGACTGGGCGGCCGGTCGTCGCGCCGCGCGGCCCGCCCGCGGCCGCCCCTTCCCCCGTTTCCCTTTCCTCTTCCCCTTCCCCATCCACCCCTCGACCTTCCACTCCCCCTGCGGCCCCTTGCCCCGCGGCACACCCCCCAACGGTACGTGTGCCACGCTCGGTGGGCGGTGGCGCCCCTTACCTCGGCTCGCACGGGCTCCACCACCTCCGTGGCACCCACGGATTGCCCACTTGCCTCTTGCCTCTTCCCACGGCCCTCTCCGGTCGCGCAGTGCTGCGGCCGCCGCTCCGCCTCACCGCAGTCGCACACCGCAGTCGCAGCGGTACAAGAAACAACACGGCGTCGCGGTCCGGTGCGGCGGTGGGGGAGGTGGGGTCACCGGACGGCGCCGCTTCATCATCGCCCCCCCCCCCACCCCCGTCGCGTGGTGTTTGTGACCCAGACCCGGACGGGTGGGGACGACGGCGTCCACGCCACCCCCCATAGCTAACGCTCCCTCCTCCCCCCCCCCTGCCCCCGGGCCGCCCAAGTTTCTCTTCCAATGGCCGCCGCACCCCGCCCCCCCCTCCGCGTACCCGACGCGTTCACCACCGCCGCCGCCACCCGGCAGGCGCGCGTCGACTCAATCGACGCGCCGGGCAGCCTGGCCGCGCCCCCCGCCCGCCGCCGCCCCCCGCCACGGTCCGGGCTCGACGCGCTCGTCGCGGCGTCGGCGCGGCGGGTGGCGGTGCCTCCGGTGCCGTCTGCGTTTGGGGAGGGCCCGGGGGGGGGGGACCACCCCGCCGCGTCGCGCCGCCGCCGCGGGCGTCCACTGGGCTCCCCACGTGGGGCGGGCGGGGCGGGGGCGCTGGGGGGGGGGGGAGTGGGGCAGAGGAAGGAGGAGGTCTGGCCGGCGGGTACCCCCGCTCCTCATCGGCGGGCGGCTGGGCCGTCCACGAGGGCGTGTTGCCGCCGGCTGGAGGCAGCGGCGGGTCCCCAAATGGGAACTTTCCGCCCACCGTCCCCGTTGGCGGTGGCAGCCCCGCAGACCTGTCGCCCGCAACGTCCGACATGGCGCCGCCGCCGACACGATTCACTCGCGCCTCTCGGTCGCGGTTTGCCCGCCCGCCGTCCGGGCGTGCGCCGGGGTCGAGGGGAGGGGGCTGGGGCGGGGGGCGGGGCGCGAGCCGGCCGACCCCCTCCCCGCCGGCGCCGCCGGCGCCCCCACCACCGTCGCCGGCGCCGGCGCCGGCGCAGTCACCGCCACGATGGTCTGGCCGCCCGTTTGGGCGCGCCCCTGAGCCGCCTGCTGAGGCAGGAGAGAGGCGGGGCTCCCGCGTTGCTGCCGTGGCTGTGGTCGTGCTCAACGTTCTTGCCGATGGAGCGGACGCGGTGTCGGCCGCCTTTGGGCCCATCACCCCCGTCACGGTCTTGTTGGCGGCCGTTGCGGTGGGCGTGTGGGGGCTGGCGCTGTTAGGCAGCGGCCGCTCCCTCGCCATGACCGCCACCGCCGCACCCGCGGCCGCCGCACCCTCTGCGGTCGTCCTCTCGGGGCGCACTTCGCGGGCGCTGGCGTTGGTGTCGCTGACTGCCCGCCGGTCAGTGGTGGCTACCGCCTGGGCCGCCGTAGCCGCCGCCGTGTTGCTCTTCCGCCGCGGCCCGTGGGCGCGCCTGGCAGCAGCGTGGCTGTCTACCCCCCCCCCACGGGGGCCGTCGGCGCTGACGTCCGCCCCTGACGCGGCGCTCGCCGCCGCGGAGACTCTCCTCACCGCCGCAGCGTCGCGGCGCGCCTCCGCTGCGGCCGCTGTGGACGCAACCGCCACCACCCTCCGGGGCTTGCGGGTGGAGGTCGAGGCGTGGGTGGCCGACGTCGACGGGGAGGCGGTATCGGTAGCGTCGTCCCCCTCCGTCTCTGTTCCCGGCTCGCACGGCGCGTCCGCAGCGGGTCAGGAAGCGGCAGTTGAGGCGGCTGCGCGGGCAGCGGGAGAGGCGATGGCGCGACAGCGGCTGCGGTGGGGGGCGCGGCAGCGCGAGGCCGCCGCCCTCCGCCGCCGGCTCGCCGATGTGGGCGCCCGCATCGCGGCGGCGGTGCGGCTGCTGCTTCCCGAGCAGGAAGAGGGCGCGGCAACGGCTGGGCGCATTACTCTGCGGGCTGCGCCCCCGCCAGGCGGGCCTCTTGAGGGGGCCACAGACGGTGGCGACGGGGGGGCGCCCGACACCGACGGCGACGACGGGCGGCCCATGTCGGCGGCCGCCGAAGCCGTCGTACAGCGGCAGGCCGCAATGGCTGCCGCTGTGGCGGCGGCTGCTGCCGCTCTCCCGTCTCTGGCGACCACCCCCATCACGCCGCCGACTTCACCTGGGGGGCTGTGGGCGCGTGGTGCTGCCCCCCTCCGTGACGCCACGCACAGCCCCCCGTCCTTGGCCGACTCTGGTTCTGCCGCAGCCGCGGCCGCTGACCGCAAGAGGGTCGTGGCGGCCGCGTCGCGGTCGGTGTGGTCGTCGCGTGCAGACACGACACGCGCCACTGAACTGGTGGCCGCTCTGAACGAGATGGCCGCCTGGCGGTCGGCGCCCTATGAAGAGCGTTCGCGACAGATCCGTGCCGAGCGGACGGCGGTCACCGCCGCGCGGGTGGCCCAAGCGGTGCGACGGGAGGGAAGGGCGGGTTCAGGGACTGCAGAGAGCGGCCGCCGCTTGTCTACCGGGGGGGCAAGCAGCGTCGATGGTGGGGGAGGGGGGCGTACCCGTCGCCCGTCGGGGTCGGAGGGGGGGACGTCGCCAAGGCGGACCGAGTTGGCTTCGCCGTCGGCGCCGCACCTTTCGCGGAGCGGGACGGCGGTACTGCGCCTGCCGCACCTGCCTCTCCGCCGCCGGCGGGGCGGCAGCGAGCGTGGTGCCAACGACAGGTTGGGCGTGGGGGCTACCGCCTCGCCCCCGCCCGTAGCCGCGAGAGGAGCGGATGAAGGTGGCGGGGGGGGTGGTGGCGGCGGCGGCAGCAGCCACAGCGGTGAGAGCAGCGTCCGTTCGCCCACGACCACCACCCCTCTCCGCAAGCTGTGGCGGCGGGCGCGACCGTCTGAGCCTTTGCTGCCGCTGCCGCCCATGAGCGATAGCGACGGCACCTCCTTTCGTGGCGCCGCCGCCGACCCTTGGGCGGGCACCACCGGCGGGGATGGGGCGGCCGGCGCGGCGGCGGGGGGGCAATCCGACGCGCCGGCGCTTGCGGTGGACGGCTGGGCACCGCCGCCCCCCCCGCCGCCGCCACCATCCCCGCCAATGGTCGGGGAGGGCGGCAGCGGCGATGGCGGGGGCGGTCTCGGAGGCGGTGGCGGCGGCGGAGGTGGCGGTGAAGACGGCAGCGGCCTCTCTGCCGCCATCCGCCGCGCGCGTGTCGGCGCGTGGCTGCGCTCTGCGCCGACGGCGGCGGCGGACACGGGCGCCCGCGAGTCGGGCGGTAGCAGCACGCTGGGAGGGGGGAGTGGCCGGCTGCTGCGGCTACGACGGGGGGGGGGGCACCGGGGTGCCAAGGCTGGGGAGCCTGGGGCGTGGTGACGGTCCACCCCCCCCCGCGCATGAAGAGGAGGGGGGGATCAGCGTGGATGGGAGAGTGGGGGGACGTGGCGATGCTGGCTACGGAAAGCGACACGGTGGAGTGGTAAGGCGCTTTGGTCGGACGGGCGTACGTATGTATGTATGTACCCAGCAGTGGGAGGCCCTCGGTTGCCAGCCAGATGAGGGGGAAGGGATCGCGCGCGGAGTAGTTTGGTGGCCCAGGGCCATGGAGCGGTACGCCGGCGGCACCGTACGGGCCATGCCAGCGTGGGAGCCACGCGCAGGACCGCTGGCGGCGCCTGCGGAAGTGCGAGAGAAGCGCCCTGGTTGTACATCCGGGCACGACGGCGGTCACGACCAACAGGATTCCACGGCTCCGTAATGTCCGTACATCAAAAAAAGGAAGAAAAACGTACATGGCGGCGCGCGTGCGCCACCCACTCTCACGCAGGCACTGTCTAGGCGAGCGTCGCATTGGCCCACTCAATCCACTCGGCCAGGGCAACCACGTCGTCCGTGTCGACGGTCGCGCCGCACCAGATGCGGAGGCCCGGTGGCGCGTCGCGGTAGGAGCCAATATCGTACGCGACGCCCTCGGCCGCGAGCAGCTTCACCATCGCCTTGACCTTGTCCTTGTCCATGTCCAGCACCAGGCACACGGACGTGTTGGACCGCACCGCCGGGTCGGTGGCGAGGAAGTGGGCCCACTCGTTGCGCTCAACAAACGCTTCCAAGGCGCCCAGGTTGGCCCGCGACCGCGCAATGACCGCCTCAAGGCCGCCCGAAAAGTCCACCCACAGGAGCGCGTCCAGGTAATCCTCCACACACAGCATAGAGACGGTGTTGATGACGGCACCCTGGAAGAGCTTCTCGTCCAGCTTGCCGCCCTTGGTCATCCGGAACACCTTGGGCAGCGGCCGCGCCGGCGTAAACGACTCGAGCCGCGCCACCGCGCGGGGGGAGAGGATGAGCATCCCGTGGGCAGCCTCGCCGCCAAGCACCTTTTGCCACGAGTAGGTGGTGACGTCAAGCTTGTCCCATGGCATCTCCATGGCAAACACCGCCGACGTGGCGTCGCAGAAGGTCAGGCCGGTGCGGGCGTCGTCAATCCAGTCGGCGCCGTCTACCACCTTGACCCCCGATGTGGTGCCGTTCCACGTAAACACAATGTCGTGCTCCCCCGACGTGGACGCCAGGTCTGGCAGCTGCCCATAGTCGGCCGTGATGGACCGGACGGGGACGTCCAGCTTGAGCTGTTTGACAATGTCATCCAGCCAGCCCTTCCCAAACGACTCCCAGTAGCACACGTCCACAGGGACGGGGCCGAGCATAGACCACATGGCCATCTCAATCGCGCCCGTATCACTGCCAGGCACAATCGCGATGCGGTAGTCGTCAGGGATGCCCAGCAGGGTGCGGGTGCGGTCCAGGGACTCAGTGATCTTGGCCATCCCCTCTGCTGAGCGGTGGGAGCGACCGAGCGGCGCGTCGCCGAGGGAGGTGGCGAGATCATAGCCGGGGTGCTTCTTGCAGGGGCCCGACGAAAAGTTGGGCGACGCCGGCTTGGTCGCCGGCTTGGCAGGCGACGCGGCAGCGGTGCCGGCCTCAGCCGCCGCCGCTGGCTCGGACGCAATCATGACGGGCGACGCGTGGCGGGCACGACGGCCGACGGCCGCGGCGGCGGGGGCGGGGATCGGCAGGGACCGGCAGCGGGGAACGGTGGTAAAGGAGCCAGCCGTGGGGACACGCAGCCGGAGGCCGGTCGCAGCCGGAACAAACGCCATGAAAAAGCCGATGGAGGAGCGGGGGGGGTGAGGGGCGGCGGACGGAGACGGGCAAGTGGCGGACGTGGAAGCGCCGACAGTACGTACGGACTGGCAAGTCGCGGGGGCTCAAGTGGTGGTGAGCAACCATGATCGCGAGCCTGCCACCGTCGCCATCGTCGACCCCGTCCTGGCCCGATCAACGCGGCGAGGCACAAGATCCACGCTGCCGTGCATTCTCCAATCAGGGGCCAGAGCTGGCCACAAAGAATCTGGGGTCCACGTGACATCGAGTCTTTCACGGTGGCCTCCCGTACATATTGAAAAGCGTGTCCTTTTTCAGGATGTTTGTCGCGTTCCTCGGTCATGTTCAGTAATTGTTCCAGGCTCAGGTTGCAGTGCAAAGCAGGAATTTCTGTGCCCCCACCACACACGACCATCGCCGGTCTCCGACCAGCGTCCGTGCGAGTCCTTACGAGTCGAGCTCTAACCGCCGGGGACAGACGCCGACCGGCAACGCCTCTCTTCTCCCTCCCAGTGGGCGGCGGATGCCTTGCCCTGTCTCTGTCCAGTTTCGCCACGTCCTGCCTGCCTCAGGTTACCGCGGCCCGCCCCCTCCCCCAGTTGCTTTGGCGCGCCCTCTGACTCCCCCTCGTCGCGCCCCCGGGGCGCCACCCCCTCGCCTGTCCTCCTCGCCAGGAGCTGGCGGCCCCTGGCGGTATCGCCGTCATCTTCTTCTTCTGTGGCCTGGCAAAAGGCCCCCACTGGCAGCCACCCTGCCGCCTCGGCGGCGGGGACGGGGGCGGCGATGGCCGCGGCATTAACCACGGCGGTGGCAGTGGGGGTGGCGAGCCCGTCGGCCGCGCTGAGGCCAGCTTTTTTTTCACCCCCGTTGTCACCAGGGGCGGCAATGGTGACGGCTGGGCGCCCCCCCCGCTTGGGCGCTGCCGCCGTCGCCTACTGCGCGGACAGCTTCAACGTCGCAGTCGGCCTTGGCCTCGCCGCAGTGCACTTGCCCACAAGGCCATCCAGCAACACCCCCGGCTCCACAATCGCCTCAGGGGCCACGCATGAGAGAAGATATCGAGATCGTCGAGACGTTGTTGGAAACGCTCTTTTACGGCAGAGGCGGAGGCCTCGACAGGGAAAGGAGGCAGCCTCGCCGCGCGCGCGCCGGGTGGGGGAGCGGGGGGCGACGTCGGGGGGATGGGGAACTGGTGGATAGAGCCCTGCGTATGACATAGTCGGGGAACCGCCCCTCCCGCCGACCCTCCTCTGTCGCCCGTTCGACAGCGGTGCCGGCCTTCCGCAGTGGGTAGTCACCCGCCGCGGAGGCTTGGGCGGCGCAGCGGGGGGGGGGGGGGGGGGGGGGGGGCACCCTACGGTGTTCCGTCGGCGAGGGCCGGCGGCTCAGGTGCCATGCACATACGAGATTCCCAATTCAGCCGGCCAATAGATTCTGATCTCTCTGTTCACATGGGGACCGACCTGGTGCCGAGCTCTTGACCTATCCTGACCGGACCTGTTAACGGATGGCCCGCAGCGCAGCAAGGTCATCGGGCATCAGCCTATAGAATGCTTGGGATAATTCATGACCTCGACCACCGTAAAAAATTACATGAAATATAAATATGTCCTGAGCGGCAAGAAGGTCAGCAACGAGTGCGACGAGCGAGCAGGTGTAAAGCGCAATTTCTGGGCGACGACGTGAGGGGCGCGCCCCACGGCGTCGCGGCAGAGGGTCATGCCAAGTTCAGCAAAAAACGATAGATTAATTGGAAAACCGATATCTAATAATATATTAATCTATCCGGGATGTAAAAGAATCCGGTTTTTTTCTCCATCCATGTTGTGGATACGTAACCCGCTGGTTTATCAGATCAATATCCTCCAGCGTCGATTCTCTCAATTGCAGCAATATCTCATCAATCTCCGTCTCGTCTGCCTGCACGTTCGCTACGGGGTCTGTTTTTTTCAGACTCAATTATAAACGGAACAGATGCGGTGCGTGAGTGATGCAGGATTTCTTCGTTCGTCTTGACGTGGGTGTAATAACGGTTGTGAAGCTTCACGTACCTTATACCCTTCAGCATCAACCCGAATCGCAAGGGCATGTCGTCCAGCAAGGAGCGCCCATGTTGTCCAGCAAAGAGCGCCCGTGCTCGTCTCGCATCAGCACGATGTTGGTAGCATTTGCGTCACGTGGAATACTTCCTACAACACGCATAACAGAGTTCCAATACGTAATGGTTTGGCCAAGGCAGTGCTTCTGTTGATAGCCGTTGCGCCGAAAAAGTTCGACTCAAGTCGATTCCATTTAGCTAGACGCCTGAGAAAAAGCCCCGTGCAGAAAGCAGACTGCAGCTCACCGCTCTAAACTTCGCAGGCAGACGCAAGAGTGCCCTGTGGTATTGTGCGTCCCGTAAAAAGTGGACGTGCACGGATCGTGCAGTGTGGGTTTGATTGGTCCAGTGGCCGGTATTTGACATGATCACGACACGTGCACGTCCACTTTTTACGGGACGCACTATAGACCTCTCCGACACAGCTTGTAATATGGGCCCGGAGGTGTAGTGCTGGCGTCTCGTACGTCCATATTATTCCGGGGAGACTCTCGATCTGACCTCCTCAGCTACCTCTTCCAGCGGAGCCCCTCATCAGAGGGAGCATCAGGCGCAAGAACGGGGGTACACTTTGCTTTCAAGCTATCGACACTGGATGCAATTTTTGCGGAGAAGAGTAACATGCCCAAAGTCGTACCGTCCTGGTCGTGCTACCACACTCCTGACGAACGCTAAAAAAAAGAAGGATGGCATCGCATGCATGTGAAGACGCAATCGGAGTCCACGCCACGTCTCGAGAAAGCGGTACCTGGTTGCTGAAGAGAAAACACGACGAAAAAGTGACGGAAAAACCACAGCTACATTCACGGCGTGGAGCACTTTTGTCTGATACGTTCGTACAGTGAGCTCGAGCGACGGCGCAGTCGAATTCCCATGACATGAGCTACAAAATGAGCCCAGGTACGTCGTCTGAGTGTGAGCGAGAATGAAGCTAGGAGGGGTCAAAGTTGGGGGGTGCCAATCAGTCTAGCTACATGGAATCGACTTTAGTAGGGATCATGATGCTTAATAGGCCAATATCTAGCTCATTAAGTCCATCACAGCTGACGGGTATATATCTAGTGATTAAACACGGATGTTTGGAACACGGTCCTCTTGAAAACTTAGGAATCCAGTGGTGCAACAGATCTCCGCGACATGATATAGTGCTTCCTGCAAAAAATGGATGTTGACGGTACGTGAAGGTGATGAAAATCGCTGTCTGAACCAATGGATCCCTCACCTCACGTCCCTTCAACATCCGCCTTTTACAGGAAGCACAGTAGCACACATGAGGAATGTACTTTCAATATCATCTGAGTCTGTAAACAGCCAGTACTGGTCGTACGAGTCTTCTCCTGTTGTCAGAGCGGCCAGGACGCGGTGCGTTTGTTTTTGTTTTGCGGACGAACGAATTCTGTTCTTGTTCCATGCTATAGCTCGCTTCTTTTTCTTGCGAAGATGGCATGGCACTTCGTCCTCCGAGCAGCATTCCAAGGCACGATGCGGTGTTCTAGAAGTGCATGTAGCTTTAGGGAATGGCTTTGAGTTGATGAGATGGAAGTGCATCAGTAAACACTCTCAGATGTATTGCTGCTCGCTGAATTCAGGCCTGGTAGACCGAGACCCAGACGTATAGACCATTTCTCGAACATGAAAGCACCCCATTGACTTATAAAAACCCCTCTGACCGCATTAAAACTTCAGCTTCTGAGAATGAAAAGTGTTCAGGCATTGGGTGGCCGTCTGTCAAAAAAACATACTACGTTTAGTCGTTCGAGCAGCTAGTAGCAGTTTTATAGTGCGTCCCGTAAAAAGTGGACGTGCACGTGTCGTGATCATGTCAAATATCGGCCACTGGACCAATCAAACCCACACTGCACGACCTGTGCACGTCCACTTTTTATGGGACGCACAATATCAAACACCAACTGACACTGTGTTAGAAGGTGTGAGGAGGCCTGGCAGCACATATCTAGGTAGCTGCCGCACTAGGCAAGTCGTCAATGGTACCAGAAGTATTAATTAGTTGTACTTTTTGTAAATTGTATTGTACCGTTGCATGCGCGATCTCAATGTTTTTTTGCAGGTGTACATTTGCCGTCGTCACATGACGGTTGGCGAACTGTGAACCGGCCCGGTCCGGTAGATAGTCTCATGTGAATAGCTGTTGCACCAGGCAACAGCGGCCGGGCGTTGGGGTGGGGGAAGGTGTCCTGCATATCCGCACAGCATCCAACAGAAACGCCTTAACGAACGGTTTCGAACTATTCTGGCGCCGCTTGAGCGTCAGAAGGGGAACGAAATCGCGTCGCGATCGCCAGACCGTTGTATTCTGCTCCCGTGGACCCATAATATTTTCGAGGTCGCTCTCTGCCCCGCATATCTATGCCTTCGCAACAACGCGGAGGGCCAGGAGACTCGTGGCGAAGAGTTCTAGGGCATTGCGACTATACCTTCGTGTTTCCGTGGGGGGGGCAGCGCAGCGGACGCTTCAGCGGGTGTGGGACCGTTCAAGTTTTTGAGCTCACCGTGCAATGGCCGGTTGTCAGCAAGAGGGAGCTTGTGCAGTCACTGCGCGGCCGCCACGACACGGACATGTACGCCTGAGCGAGGAGGCGTGGGCATATGCCCCTGGGGTTGAGAGCAGCCCGACGTGTGGCTGCGCCCAAGGCCCTGGTGAAGGGCTTCGGCACACCGCCTATGCGCACCTGGTGCTCCCCAGGAGGGGGCGTGCACCATTGTTGTGTGCACAGCGTCTGGTTGAAGGCGGCGTGGGCGGTGTCGAGTGCAGCCGCATGGGCAACGACGACTTCTCCCCTCGCTCATTCCCCACTCACCCTGCCTTCTCCCCCCCTCAACCCACCTTCTCCCTACCTCCCCCCCCTTTCCGTCTTCTTGCGCCCCACCTCTCCTCTCCTTCTCCCCCCCTCTTCCTGCCTTCTCCCCCTCTCCCGCTACCTCTTTCTTGCCTCGTCCGCCCACCCAATCATCTCGTTGCCAACGATGTTGCACCTGCTCGCCCTTTCTCTGCCGCGTGGCCTACTGCCGCGCACCTGTGTCGGACACGACACCCTTCGCGCTTCCGTCCGCCTCGCCTTCGATGTTCCTGCGGTGGCCTCGAAAGGGGGGCGGGAGGGGGTGGTGGAGCTGACTGCCACGCCGGAAGTCGTCGCCTCGACGATGCAGCCGCCCTCCTTGCCGAGACGCGCTCGCCCAGCGCCCCCAGTTCGGCGGGCGCTCGGGGGGCAGCCCCCGCATAGTCGGCCAACCCCCAGCACGAGCGCGGTATGTTGACCATTCTGGTCTGCTTCCTGACCAAAACTGTGGTCTTGTGTATGGCTTTTGTTTGATATGGTTCCGAGCAGGGGGCTATCTATGGTAGGAAGAGGGGAGGGCTGTGGGGGGCTGTGGAGGGGAGCAGGTTGGAGCAGAGTGCCGACGACCAGGGGTATCACCATGTGTCTTTCGCTTCGATGCTGATTGTCTCGACTGTATGCGAAAATGGTTACGGTGAGGATTGAGAGACCAAGCCTTCGTCGGTAGGGCCACATGCCATGTGCATGTGCTGCGCACTGGTCGTGGAAGTGGCGGGTAGGGTGAGTATAGTGCGTCCCGTAAAAGTAGACGTGCACGTGTCGTGATCATGTCAAATATCGGCCACTGGACCAATCAAACCCACACTGCACGACCTGTGGACGTCCACTTTTTACGGGACGCACAATAGGAGCAGTGATAGTGGCGTAGTAAAAAGTGCACTCTGTGCCCGCCAGTTCCCAATTCAATGCGTTCCAGCTTGCCGAGCATTCTCGTGAGAGGCAGAGCTTGGTAAATCCGCGCCGATGGCCGCTGCGTGATGGTGTCCGCGAACGATGGCGCAAGTCGCTACCTCATAGACGAGCGCAATGTCTCGAAAGCGTTCGAGCCGCCGATTGGACTCGAACGATTGTCAGAAGCTTGGACCTGTTCATTTCACCAAATCTGTTGGGTGCTGTGCGGGCGGGGATCCCGGAAGGTCCCGTCCACGTTACGGTCACAGGAGGGGCGCGCAGTGAATCGTCGGCTGTGGATGCCAGCCGTGTGGACTCGACAACACACAGCGACTAGCCTCGGAGACGGTGGGCGCCGCCAGGCCGCCCATCCACAATGAAGCAGGTCTTGGGACTACAGCATGGAGCGTGCGGGGTCCACTGTCTACTCGAGAGGGCGCACTCTGGAATTGGAGCACGTTACGGGCTTGCCGATTGGCGTCCTCCGCGGGAACACCGCATGGGCGTTTTGCGGCCATCTGGTCATGGTTAATCTATTTACGGAGGATCCACCACACCGCTGCAGCACACGTCGGTGGGTCACCGCGCTGGACCCCTGCGCTCGACCGGTTCCGCCGCGGTACCCACGCGCCTCAACCGTCTCACGGTCACCACTCCGAGTGCCTGCTGCCCCCTCCGCCAGTGCGTTGCCACCGCCCGCCGCTGGGTGCCACCGCCATCACCGGCTCCCCCGCCAACGTCGTCCCGCACATTACCCACCGTTCCCCGACCATCGGCCAACGGCCCCTCGACGGACGCCCCCACTGGCGGCCACCACTTCATTGCGTCGGGCGCATGACGCCAGGGACCCTAGAAACATCCAAGTCGTCAACTTGGCAATTCCCCATCCAACATGTACGAGCCTAGTCCTATGCAGCCCCACTAAATTTAGTACGTTGTCTTTCGCGCTGCCTGCGCCCGACCGCTCCTTCCTGGACAGCTCCCAGCACCTATAAAGGCACCCCCCCCGAGCATCCGCAGCCCTCACATATCACACTCTCACCAGCAGCATCACAAACCCCCCGCCCTCTGTCACAGCAGCTCCCTCCCCCGTCGCCCTTGCCCGTCACCCCCGCCGTCATCCACTTGCTACCCTCTGACCCCTACCAAGACCTCTCATCATGGGCGTGACCACGGAAACGAAGTACGCCGAGGTGACGGTCACGAACGCGACCGGCGCGCCCATAGGGGCGGTGAGTGTCGTCCACAAGTACTCAAGCGTGTACAAGGAGCACCACCAGTGGGGCGTCCTGCTGGACGGCCAAAAGTCCGAAGGCAAGAGCGTTGCGTACCACGTGGGCGCCTTCACCACGGGGAAGGACTGGTGGGTGGTGTCGTGGTTCTCAGAAGACGGCACCACGCAGTACGTGTCGGCGCCCAACAACTTTCGCAACATCATTGACGAGCTGGAGAGCGTCGGACCTTCCGCGACGGGCATCGTGGCGGGTGCCATCGCGGCGGCGGTGACTTGCGCCGGCGGCCCCAGCGCCGCTGCGGCGGGGGTGGTCGCCGCAGGCGTCGCGTCCGAGGCCACCAAGCACCTGTTCAACGGCGAGTCCACGGTTGGTTTCAAGCAGCACATTCTCCGCGAGGAAGACGCGGGCTGCTATGTCGACCTACGGCTCAACGGGGACGGCACCATTGTCATTTCATCGCCATCTGGGGTTAGTGAGACTGTGTACGAGTCCAAGCAGCTGTAGTGAGGCTTTGGAGTGCGTCGAGCGCTGCCCTATTGCTGCTACGTACGGAGTGACGGAGGGAGTGGGTAGCTCGACAGGCGCTTATGCGAGGCTGTGCAGAGACGTGTGTGCATGCAGGGCATATCTTTGCAACTGAAATGGGCATTGTGATTGACATTGTCATTTGAGGTTGATCTCCAGTGAGCGGCTCGGACGCAATACAACGCGCCGTTAAGGTGATGAACGCATCAGTCCCCCACCCCCACCATCGTCTGCCCTACCCACCGCCGTCCGCCATCCTCACCGTCGTCTGCTCTGCCCACCGTCGTCCGTCACCCCCACCGTCGTCGTGTTCGGCGCTATGGCGGCGGCGTGGCTTCGCCTCGCCGACGCAGATGAAGGAAGGGCCGCCGACGCAGGTGCGCCCGCCGCCACCAGTGACGTCATCGCGGCAAAGCGGCGGTGGTGGCGGCGGCCGCGGTGGCCCCGTCGGCGCCGCTACGGCCGTGGCGCACGGGGAGCGGTAACGGCCTGGCCAAGGTGGCCGACGCGACATCAAAGACGACGTGGCCGCTGCGGCGGCACTGGTCACGGCGCCGACGGGCGGCGAAGCGGCGACAGTGGGGGTGGCGGGCCCACCCGGTGGGGGCTGTTGGGCGGTGGCCGCGGTTGACGAGATCGGCGTGGCCGCTCTGCTCCGCACGTCCACCACGCGCCATGGTAGGCTGCACCCAGCGCGTGGGGTGCTCCCCCCCCCCCCCCCCTCATCAAACCTGGTGGTGGTGGCAGCACCGGTACCAAAGGCGGCGTCAGACGTGTGGATATTGACAGCGGCGGTTGCGCGTCGCCGTGGGTAGCGGCGTCTGCTCGCGGGAGGGGCGAGCCCGCGGGCGCAGGCGCGGACCGAAAAAGATACAACTGGCGCGGCGCCGTGGGACACCGCGGCGGGCGGCAGCGGCGGCTGAGACGGCTGCGGCGGCGGCGGTGGCGGCGGCGGCGGCGGCGGTGATGGCACGCACCCCGACCCCCTCTCCCCAAAGGCCCTCCCGCTGTGCTGGTCGAGGCCGCCCCCAGACGGCTGCCCCATTCCAGGGACGCCCCCCCCCACGTGGCCGCCGCGCTCGCCACCGTCTTCGTACGCCGCTCGCCGACGTCACACGGGAGCCACGCAGGTGCAAGCCGTCGCGGCCGTAAGCCTGGCAGCTGCCGCCTCGGCCACGGGGGCTCCCCCCCCCACCCCCGTCCAGCCACGCGAAGCGGGCGGCCGTCCCGACCACCACGGCAGCACTGCGGTTGGGCCACCCCGCCGGCGCGGAGGCGGCGCTCGTGGCGCTCCCTCCCAACCTCCGTGGCTGTCGCGGACGCCGTGGTCGTGCGAGCGGGCTCCGCGGCGGGGGTGGCCACGGCCCGTACTCCCAAGGCCGCAGCCGCCGCCGCGTGGACAGTGGGCGACTGGGCGGCAGCAAGGCACGGGAGGCGGTTGGCGGCGGCGGGCAAGGCACGGGTGGCGGCCGGCGGCCGCCGAGGCCGAAGACCTGCGTGGCGGCAACCTGCTGAGCCCCTGCGTGGACGTCGACGCAGCCGCCGCGACTGCGGTGCTCTTGGAATCCCAGTGGCGGCGGCCGGGGAGCGCCGTACTGCAGCCGCCGACGTTGCGTCGTCCGGGGGGGGGGGCACGTAGGAGACTGAGGGTGGAGAAGGACTAGGCGGAGCTGCTTGGAGGGGGCGATGATGCGGATCACGAGATGCGGTGGGGGGCGATGCGGGAGGGCAGTGGGTCATAACCCGTGTTCTGTAATTATCTGCAATCGGCTGCGCGCATCCGTTTTTTCGTGTAATCGGCCGCATTCAGCAGTAAGTGTGTGTAGAAATCGCGTTTGACTTCGTTGTGTGGACACTATTTCCGCTCTGGCACAAAAAAAGGGCTGCCACACAGTGGCGTGCGAGACTATTCAAAAAATGTATTGCAGAACGGTTCAATAACCGAAGATAACGAAGAGTACAGTCATTATTCGACTTCTTCCGACAACACGCATAAGAGAGTTCCATTACGTATTTAATGGTTTCGAATCAAAGTGCTCGCTGAAAAGTGTGTCCATTTTCAGGATGTTTGTCTCTTCTCGGCTATGTTAAGTAATTGTTCCATGCTCAGTTTGCGGTGCAAAGCAGCAATTTCTGTGCCTCCACGGCCAGCCCACCGGCACCCGCCCCACAAACGCCCGGTCCATCTCCGGTCTCCAACCAGCGGCCGCGCGAGTCGAGCTCCAACCACCGGGGACAGACGCCGCCCGGCAACGCGTCTCTCCTCTCCCCCAGTGGGCGGCGGATGCCTTGCCCTGTCTCTGTCCAGTTTCGCCACGTCCTGCCTGCCTCTGGAAGCCACCGCCCTCTCCCTCCCCCTATAGCTTTGGCGCGCCCTCTGACTCCCTCGTCGCGCTCCCGGGGCGCCACGCCCGGTCTTTCCACCCTGCCGGGAGCTGACGGCCGCTGGCGGTATCCCCGTTTTCCTCTTCTTCTGTGGCCTAGCCATGGCCCCCACCGGCAGCCACCCTGCCGCCTCGGCGGCGCAGGCGGCGGCGGCGACGGCCATGGCATCAGCGTCGGCGGTGGCGGTTGGCGTGGCGAGCCCATCGGCCGCGCTAAGGCCCGCTTTTTTGACACCCCCGCTACCAACTGTGACGGCAGTGGGCCCTCCCTGCCAGGGCGCGGCCGCCGTCACCCACCGCGGCGTCTCGCTGGGCAGCAGTGCCTGGGCGTGCCCGCCGCCGCCGCCGCAACCCCTGCTGCGCCGCCGCCGCACCCGCCTGGCGGGCGCCGCCGGAGCCGCGGCGCCTGCCGTCGGGCGGCAGACGGACGCATTCCCCCCTCCGGATGGTGGCAGCAACGGCTGGGCCTTTTTGGTGGCGTCGTCGTCGACAGCCGCCGCAGAGGCGTCTCCGTCCCCGCCCTCCCCCCCCACTCCTACCCCCACCGCCACCCCCACTTCCACCGCCCTCCCCGTTGACGACACGGACGAGACAATCGCCGACGAGTCGGCGCGGCTACTCGAGTGGCCCGCCGTGTCAGCCGCCATTGCGCGGTGGGCGTCGACGCCGCTGGGGCTGCTCGCCCTGTCGGGCGCGCTCGAGCCCGCCGCGGCGGCCGACGCCGCTGACGACGGCGCGCGGCGGCGGCGGGAAGAAGAGTGGGCCGAGCCACCCCCGTCGGTGGCAGCGTCGGTGGCGGCGGCGCGTGCGCGACGGCGGCGGGACCTGTCGCGGGGGGCGGGCTACTCGGGGGCCACCGCGGACGGAAGTGCCCAGAGGGGGGGCGGCGGCGGTGGCGGTGGCGGTGTCGGTGTTATTGGCAGTGGCGGCGGCGGCCGTGACGGCGGTGGGGCCACGACGGGTGCGCCCGCCGCGGCACCCGCCCCCCTGCTGGTGCGCCTCGGCGCCACCCGGGCCGAGGCGGAGCGGCTGCTCGCGGAAACGCGTGAGGCCTATGCCCTCGAGTTTCGCCTCGCCCGCCCGCTGGTCTTTACCGGCGTTGTCGACGCGGCGCCGGCGGTCGCGGCGGCGGCCCGCGGATTTGTGCTGTCTGGCAAGGAGCTGGTGGGGGTGGCGACGACGCTTGCCGCTGCCCGGCGGCTGCGGCGGCAGGTGGGGGGCGCGGCCGCCGCCGGGGGGGCGGGGGGGGGCGGGGGGGGGGTAGACGGCGACGGTGACCTTGCCGAAGAGGCTGCGGGTGCCGCCGACGACGAGCGGCCAACGGCAAGCCAGGCGCAGTTTGCAGCGGCGTTTGGGGGGCGCGTCGCCGCTGGGGCGGCGGCAGACCGACGACGCAAGCAGTCAGAGGCCAGCCTTGGGCGGCGGCCAGCGCTGGTGGTGTCCCCTGCTTGCGGTGGCAGCGCAGACACGGCGGGCGGCGGCAGCTCGTCCACGTCCCGGTCTGTGGAGCTCTCCACACTTAGCGCCATGGTAGGCCGCTTGCGCACCTTTCCCGAGCTTGAGCGCGCCATCACCCGCGCAGTGGACGAGCAGGGGGACGTCCGCGACTCAGCGTCGGCCGAGCTGGCTGCCGTTCGCAGCGACGTGCGGGCGGTGCGGTCTGGCCTCCGAGAAACGGCCGCGGCGTTGATGGCGCGTCACGCCGACGCGGTGCAGGACCGGGTGGTGACCTCTCGGTACGGGCGGGCGGTGCTGGCGGTCAAGGTAGCCAAGAAGGGGGTGTTCCGCAAAGCCGTTGTGCATGACGTGTCTGCGACGGGCGTGACGGTGTTCCTTGAGCCCGTCGAGATGCGGGGCGCCAACGACCGCCTCAAGACACTCGAGGCCAAGGAGCGGCGGGTGGAGGAAGCAGTGCGGCGGTCCTTGACCAAGAGCGCCGTCGCTCCGCTGGCGGGCGAGGGCGGCTATGCTGGTTTGGAAGAGGTGGTGGGCGCCCTCGACGCTGCGGCCGCGCGTGCGCGCTACTCGGCGGCCATTGGGGGAGTGGATGTGCGCTTCTCGGCCGACGGGGCGGATGGCGGGGAGCTCTCCCTCCGTGGCGTCCGACATCCTCTGCTGGTGGGGAAGGCGGTGGAGGAAGCATCCGCAGCCGCGCGCCGCAGTGCGCGCAAGTCGGGGGGGGGAAGCGGTGGGGGAGGAGCTGTAGACGCTACCGCGGCGGCGGGGCTTGCATCGGTGGTGCCTGTGGACTATGAGCTGGGGGGGCACGTACGGTGTGCGGTGGTGACTGGCAGTAACGTACGTGCAGGGCAACGGCGAGTGCGACTGAGGCTTTCACTGGGTCTCCAGCGTGAATCCTGGTGGGACGGGGGTGCTGGGGATGGAGCTGGGCCTGCGGAGAGGTTGGGCATAGTCCCGGTTTTTCAGAGAGAGAGAGAGTGCTCGCGGCGTTGCTCTCCCTTGTTTGTCGACCCCAGTCGCTCCGTTTCGTCGCACACTCTAACGCGTCCTGTCGCTCCTGACTGTGCTGACCCCGAGTGTACCCCCGCCCTGGGACTGAACGCTCTTGTATGTGTGCATTTCGTTTTGTGTTGGCGCCTGCTCTCGCGTTCGTTGCCCCGCATAGACGGGTGGCAAGACGAGCACCATCAAGACGCTTGGGGTGTGTGTGCTGCTGGCCAAGGCCGGCATCTTCGTTCACGCATCAACGTCCAACGCGGATGATATGGCGGTGTTGCCCTACTTCGACACGGTCCTGGCTGACATTGGCGACGACCAGTCGCTTCTCGCGTCCCTGTCCACTTTTTCGGGCCACATTCGTCGCGTGACGCGCATCCTCGACGCCGCAACGCCAGCGTCTCTGGTGCTCCTCGATGAGCTCGGCACCGGCACCAACCCGGCCGAAGGCGCCGCCCTCGGCATCAGCCTGCTCCGGTACCTCGCTGCCGGGCGCGCGCGGCTGGTGCTGGCCACCACCCACCACGGCGAGCTGACGACGCTCAAGTACGTGACACCCGAGGAGAATGGGGTGCCATCCCCTGCGCTCGAGGACGAGAAGGACGGAGCGGAAGGCAGGGGGTCGCGGCGACGGCGGCGGCGGACGGACGACCGCTTTGAGAACGCATCGGTCGAGTTTGACGACGTTGCGCTGCGGCCGACCTACCGCCTCATCTGGGGCATCCCCGGGCGCTCCCACGCCCTCTCCATCGCCGCCCGCCTGGGCTGCCCCCCCGCCATCATTGAGGGTGCCCGCCAGTCGCTGACCTCCGCCCCCCGCCCAGGCGTCATTGTGGCGGGCGGCGGCGGTGACGGTGGCGGCGGCAGCCCCAACGGCACGGACGGTGGCAGCGGCGGGGCCACCCCGTCGGGCGGCGCGACCACTGCCACCCCGCACGCGTCGGCGCTGATTGAGTCGCTCGAGGAGCAGCGCGCCGCCGCCGAAGCCGCTGCCGCCGACGCGGCGGCCGCCCGCGCCGAGGCGGTAGCCTTGCGGGACGAGCTGGCTGCCCGCGCCGCCACCGTTCGGGCGCACGAGGCGGAGCTGCGGGCACACCAGGAGGCGGCGTTTGCCAAGGAAGTCGCCGCCGCCCGGTCGGCGATTGCCGACGTGGTGCGCACCATGCAGCGTGGGGGTGGCGGCGGCGGCGCGTCGGCCGCCTCGGCCGCCGAGGCGCGTGCGGCGCTGGCGGCGCTCGAGGCGGCCGCCGCGCGGTCTGGGGGGGGGGTGCCCCTGCCGCCCGACGAGGCGGAGGACTCTGCCGCGACGGGCCCCCCCGCCGGGTCGGTGGTCAAGGGCGACCGGGTGGTGGTGCCCCGGCTTGGACCCGGCGAGGTGGAGGTAGTCGACGCGCCGGCTGGCAAAAAGGAGCTTACCGTCCTGTGGGGGGGCATGCGCGCCAAGGTCAAACACGACGAGCTAACTGGCCGCCGCGCCGCGCCGCCGCCCACCCCGGCGCCTGCCAGCGGTCGCCGTGGCGGCGGCCGGGGCGGCGGCGGGGGTGGCGGCCGCTCTGGCCCGCCGCTGGTGCGGACTGCGGCCAACACGGTCGACCTGCGAGGCCAGCGGGTGGAGACGGCGCTGGGCAAGCTCGACGACATCCTCTCCCGGACGCTCGTGCTGGGCGGCGTGTGGCTCATCCACGGCCACGGGACGGGCAAGCTGAAGCGCGCCCTCCGCGAGGCGCTCGACGGGAATGGTCTGGTAGGGGCCTGGCGAGATGGCGCCAGTGAGGAGGGGGGGAGTGGCGTTACCGTCGTGACGTTTAAGTAGGGGGTACCGGGTGTTGATGCTCAGTCAGGAAAAGGACATTGCCTGTATTCATCTGCTACACCTGAAGGCGTTTTTATGCCTAAGCCATGTGTACCCGCCACAACCGCCATGGCGGCGCAGCCTGCAGCCCCGCGGGCGCCGGGAGGGCTATAGGCCCTGCCGCCGGCTTTGCCGGCGCGCCCTGATGCGGGGGGGACCCCCCCGCAAGACAGTCCGGGCCTGGAAGGCGCCGCCATCTCGCCCACTCAGTCGTCCACCGTCGAGGCGACCATGGCAACGGCGCCGCGGCGGCGGCGGCGGCGACAAGGAGTCGGTCGCGGTGGTCGCGGCCGGGTGTGCCCGCCCCGAGGAACTTGATGCAAACGCCCGCCTGAGGTGGTCGCCGAGCGACCGCTGGGCCGACTCAGGCGCGGCATGCAGTGAATGAGCATCCGGAGAGGCGCTCAGAAGCGTCAAGCCTATGTCGCCACCCGGCCGGTGCGCCATAGCGCGGTTTAGTGGCGGTATGGGTGAGGCGGTAAGGTTGAGGGGGGGGGGACAGAGGGGACGTGCAGCACGCTGACGGTCCGTTCAAGCTGGCCGCCTCGGGCCGCACTCAGCCAGATGTGCGTAGACGCCCCGCTCGGTGCCCCCGCCCGAGGGCACGCCTCTCGCTGCTGCGAGGCGTGTGTAAGGACTTCGCATCCATGATGCTCTGCAACAGTCGGGTTTCTGGGCTTGCGACGCCTTTAACCAGGTTCTGCAGTGCTCCCGCAACGTTGCCGCCCCCCATACATCCTCCACGCCCACCCCTCCTGCAGGCCCAGACTAGCTGAGGCCGATTGGGTCCAGCTCTCACGGCAGTGGGTTGCGCCACTTCTGGGTTGGCCGCGTCGCTCCTACAAGGGCACTTGACCGGGGGTGGACCACTGGCGTACGGGAGCCCAGGAGCTCAGTGGCATCGCACCCACGGGCCGACGCGACGGCAACTCTGGTGTGCTGCGCTCCGCCCCGTGCCCAGCGTCCTGCACCCCGCCTGTCCATCCCGCGTCTGATGAGGGCTCCCCGCGGTCTCCCTACCATACCCACCTGCAACACACGTCACATTCTCGCTGAGCAACTTTTGGAAGAGGGGGTGGAGGGCGGTGCGGGGCGCTTACCCTGCTTGGCAATATGCAGCCTTCACGTCGGGCTGGTCGTTACGGTGGCAGTGGCCGCGGGGCGGGAACACCTCGCAATGATGCTGGCGGCGTAGGCGTTTCAGACCGTTACTTGTTGCACCGGTATGGCTCGGTGTCGGCGGATGGCGGCATTCCTTCGCGTCTTGTGCCGCTTATGGGGAGCGCCGCGGGTGGGATGGCCGGGGACGGCGTCACATGGCCGGCAGCTCAGCTTTGGGTGCAAGCCGGCCCCGCTGCCGCCTGTACTACACCCCCGTTCTTTTTTGCTCATCCTGTGACGAGCACCGCTGGAGTACATCAGGCCATCCCCACCGCTGGTCGCGTGGCAGTGGCCACCTTCCCGACGTTCCAGATGCTTGTCCCTTACGCACAGCCGACTTGCGCGTGTTGCAGTGTTCGAATCGCGGTGCTTCCGGCGCTGCCGGCTTCTGGATGCGCCTATGTTGACATGACAGCGCCGGTGCTGTCGACGGGACTGTCAACGTCGTGGTGGTCACTGTTGTCGTCGTCGTCGTCGTCGTCGTCGCCGCCGCCGCCGCCGCCGCCGCCGCCGCCGCCGCCGCCGCCGCCGCCGCCGCCGCCGCCGCCGCCGCCGTCCCCGCCCCCGCTCCCGCCGCCGCTGCCGCTGCTGCCGATGCCTTGCCCGCTTGCAAGCACCCCCCCCCTGCCTGCCTGCCTGGCGCCCCCGCTGTTCCCCTACGCGGGTGCCCCCGACTGGACGGTGACGGATGCACAGGCGCAGCGGCTGACCCCGCCGCGGGGCCCAACCGGCAGGTCTGACACGCCATCATCGAGCCCTGGCTGGCCGTATGCGCTGCCACAGTTGGAGGGGCCATGGTAGCCACCGCGTCGATTGTCCATTCGGGATGGTACTCGCGCCCGGGGGGGGAGTGGGGAAGCCGTCCGCGGGCCCGCTGTCGGCGGGTTTTTTGTCGGGCGTGCGGGGGTCAGTAGAGGACCCCCGATGGTTGCTGCTTTTTTTGCGGGGCTCGCGGTTGGAGCGCCGCGAGAGAGGGGAGGGACCGCAGGAGGAAGCTGGAGAGAGGTATGCAGAGTCTTGTCTGGCCCAAGCGTGATTAACACGTGTTGGTACTTTGCGAGCGCCCCTGCGTGTCGGGAGGCAGGGGGCGGGGGTGGAGCGGCCCCGGGGTAGACAGGAAGGGGGAGAGGGGCGAGAGAGGCGGTATCGTTGCATGGTCGTGAGCCGCCGGGGAAATTCGCATGCATATTCTAATGAGTCTGATCTGCACATTTCAATCACTTTGCATCGGATGATGCGCACTCGTCGACGGGGAGAGGGCACCAACAGCGAAAGTCATTAGCAAAAGTTGCGGCAGTGGCGGCCTGCGCTGCTCCACCGCGTCAGCCTCGACGCGTTTGCCAGCTTGGTCATTTCCACCCGCGGCGGTGGTCCACCTACGCGGTGGCGGCGACGGCGCCCATGGACACGCTGGTAGGGGTGGCGGCTGACGCGCTTCCTCCCCGCCACCGACGGCGCCCGCCTGCACGGCCGAATGGCCGGCCTGCACCCCGTCGGTACTTCCCTCGGTATCCCACGCCGCGGGGGCCGGAGCCCACCGAGACGGTGCGAGCAGCTACGGCAGAGGCGCCAGCGGCCCCTCGATGGCGGGGGGGTAGCCCGCGTCAGCCGCCGCCCCCGCCACCGAGGCCGTTCCACAAAGGAGGGCGCCCCAGGCAGCAAGAAAAGGGGGGCGTCGAGTAAAACAGGACGGTATCTCCGTCGATGAGCGACGAGCGGGGGGACGACACGATGCTCGCGGCGGCCGCCCACAGGACGAGCAGCACCGCTGTGGTGACCAGCTCTGCGTGGTGCACCCCCTCCCGGCCAATGGTGCGTAGGCCCAGGTGACCAAACAGCCCAGGCTGGACAGCACCCCAACGGCACGTTGGTGTGGTGTGGTCCGTGTACTTGCAATTGGGGGAACCCACCCCTTGCACCGAGGACTGCGAGGTCGTTGTGCTAGGTATAAGCGCGGTGGGGTGGGGTGGGCAGGGGGGTGTCGAGCCATCCGCAAAACGAACAAAGCAGACACATCCGCCGATGCACATTCGTACATTTGAACGTGAAACTCAACAGCCGTAGCACCACGTAGAGCTGAACTCTCTTGGTGCGTCCAAACGCCATGGTCGCCGCCCCCGACAGACAAACCACCGGCCGTATTCTATGGAGGCTGCCTCACCGTCCGGATAAGACAGCCCCAAAGCCAGTCGACAGCCCCAAAGCCAGTCGGCTGCCTCTTCGCCCGGGCGCGACAACCCCAAAGCCAGGTGGCTTCCCCAACAGACTGGTGGCCTCGCGCAAAAGGTTGCCAAGCCGCGCCTGGGCCGGGAGTATGACCTCGGTGCAACGACGGCGCCCGCGGTGGCCCCGCCCCGTGCGGCGCCGAAGCGCGCGCGCGCCGTTTTTTTGCACAACAAAGCAGCACACGCACCCCTTCCCCCCCGCCCACCCCCCCCCCCACTTTGCCGAGCCCTTCATACCACCTCCACATCGGGCTACCCTTCTGTAAGATGACAGCACCGGCCGTCGCACGGGCGGCATAAGACCCTACTGGCGTCGACGCAGCCGAAGCCGCCACGGCGGTGGCGGCGGCGGTCGTCGTGCCGTTCCTGAAGCAGCACTGTCATGGGGGCAATGGTCAAGGAGACCCCGCCACGGCTACACACGCTTGTGTAGAAGAAAAGGGGGGAGGAATGATCTTGCGGGAGGGATCACAACGATCCACAACGATCCGCGCAACACCAGAACCTTGATTTCACACGATTCCAAAGACAGCAGTTTAACGGGCACTGCGCAGCGTATGAGCAGGGTGACGTGATCTTCGTGGTCAAGGTTTTGAACCCTAATGTAAGCAAACTTTCAGTGAGGGCAAACGCGTTTGACTTTGGTTTTTGCAATTGCACCCTGATTACTGAACGTCTTAAATATTCGGGTGAAAGTTGCAACCCTGCGCTTGACGCCGATCTTGCTTGAGGCCCGTTCGCAGATCCGCTTCGTAGATTGATATACCAATCTAGATATCTATCTATATATGTAGATAATCATAAATAACGCCGTTGTAACGCACCGGCACCCCCCCCTCTCTCCCCTCTCAGGTGGCCCGCCATTGGCTGGCCCCGGCCCCCCCCCCCCCCCCCCCCCGCCCGAAAAAACACACTACTACGATCATAACCGCGATACCAACGCGGCGTCGAACGGGTGCTCCGGCCCGGGCACCGTCCACGCATTATCTTTGGCCTTGCGAGTGCACTGCCACTATGGACTCCCCCTCCTTCCTCCACTTCGGTCAGTTCGAGACCTCGGTTGCTGGTGCCGTCTACTGCCACAGAGGTGTTCTGTGGACACGCCTACACACCTACTCCCTTGCTACGTTCGACGACATATGAAGGTCCGTTCCATATAGCTAGTCACTTGGAAAATGATTTCTCTCTTGGCCGCATCTCATGGGCTACAGCTCTAGCTTGGTCAGAATGATCCTCACTGCGCTCCGGGCCAGGGATAAAAAAAATCAGGACCCAAGACCATGTTCATGCGCTTGTGTGCACGCCCGAAGCGCAACGTGGGGTCCTCTGGGCCCTCCGGTGCGATCCGGACGCGCGGTCGGGTCCGAATGCCGATTGATATCATATTGGCCGACATTCGCTTTTGGCCGAACGGGGGTTACATGATGACCGATTCCACAGCCAATCAGGAGTTGGAGCAGTGACTACCGTATCAGTTCCATAATCCCGCCGCGCATGGCGTCAACGTGACAGCCGGTCAGGCCCGTTCGCAGTTCGCGTACCGTCACGTGTGACGACGGTATAAACGGTATAAAAGCTGCGAAAGAAATTGGACAGGGCCGCTGTATAAGGTGTACCAAGTATATAAGTATTTTGCACATTCTCAAGATTCCTTGAGATTGACACACACAAATGAGTGTGACGAGAAGAAGAGCGGGGTGCTTGGCAGCCCTGTCCAAGTCGGATGCCACCGGAGACCATCCACCGTCCACAGCGCGGCGAACAGCATCATGGACTTCACTCCTATCTGGCGTGCGGGTGCGTTTGTGACTTCTGTAGCTGGCGCCCTACATGCCCGCCGTGGTATTCTCCTCGGACCCCTTTCAATACACTTCTGTTCCTTTTCCTTTTTCCCACGTCCGGGCTCGCTACGGCGCCCTCTTTCCACGCGCTGTGCGCATGTCCGAGAGCACTTTCCACGGCCTGGTCGATGTCCTGCGCCCTCGCTTGCCGCGTCGAGGCTTCTCGGCGGAGATTCGTACGGCTGTGGCCCGGCGCTACTTGGGCGGCGGTAGCGACATGGACATATGCGCGGCGTTTGGAGCGCATCCAGCCACTTTGTACCGCACCTTGTGGGACGTGGTGGACGCTGTGAACTCTACCCCTGCCCGGCGCATCTGCGCGTGCCACCCGTTGAGTGACAAATTTCAATGACAGCACGCTGGCTAGATAGTTGTCTCAAAAAATTCCATCGCTGATCGCAACTTGGTAGCTGCAAGTCTTACCCTCTGCAGTGTAGACCGCGGTATACCGCGGTATAAACATACGCGGCTCGCCCGCGTATGTTTATACCGCGGTATACCGTCGGGACGGGCACAGCGAATCAGATCGGCGTTACGCGTATATATCGTCACGCCGATTGCAACTGCGAACGGGCCTCATATTGCAGTTCTCCCAATTTTGTCCCATGTGGACAAGAGCAAGAGCATGATGGTGCATTTACAGTAATATTGAAAACAAATTTATTTGAACAGTAGCCTGCTATATAGCCTCTTTTTTTGTCAAAGTGTACGACAAACCAGGCAATAAGCGTGACATTTGCCCATGAAACCAGGAGCTGGGGAACACCTGTCTCATTTGATCCTCTAAAAGAACGATCAAGTATGCGCTTGATGCTCCGCATGCCCCACACGCGACGTGACTTGACGGTAATCGACGGCAGCCGAAGGGAGTCAGGACGCTGTTGTTTGTGCCATGGTGGCACATCCGCGGAAAACGACTGAGAAAGCCTGTCGGACACAAGTGATCCGGCGACAGACCTGGCTGTCTGGGACTCGGCACATGATTTTTTTCCGCAAACGGCCCGCCAAGCCGGAAACCTCTGCAGTGCATTCTCGATGGACTCAGGCTGGTGCAACTGTGGCCTGCCTTGGCCGTGGGCAGCGCCCACCGCGGCATGTCCGTCCTCTCGCCCTTTGCGGCGGCTATCCTGGCTTGAACCCTTTTTTTTCCGTCTCCTGCACTTTTACCCCCCCCGCGACGCCCTTCTCCGGCTCGCGACACCGCCTTGCCTGTTTGGGCGTGCTTGCCACCCGACGGAGGGAGCATGAAGAGCGAGGAAACGCGACATCACCTGGTGCGGATGGTGCTGCATGACAATATCCCTGTTTCCCGGGCGGCGCAGAGCTTGGGCATGTCACGTCGGTCTGCTTCCCGCTTCCTCAAGTACTACGAAGAGACGGGGGGCTCTGTGCACTACGACCCGGCCATGTGGAATCGGCACGCTGACAACGTAATGGACGACGAGACTGTGAAGGAGGCTGTGCTGTCAGCTGTCGAGGAGCACCCCGAACTGTTTTTGGATGAGATGGCAGCGGCTGTCGCGCACGTGGAGCGGATGGTGGGGGCCGGCCTGGGCGTCTCCGTTGCCTCGGTGTGCCGTGTACTCGCGCACAATGGGTACACGCGGAAGACCATTGAGAAGGCATTTTATTCCCGCAATGAGAGGCAGCGCGCGGACTGGGTTGCGGCCCAATGGGAAATCTCGTTGCGCTGTCGCGTATACGTGGATGAGGCCCACCGGACGGGGCGCGCGGCCGAGAGGCGTTGGGCTTGGTCGCAGCGCGGTGGGCGGGCAGAGTGCTACGTCGCATCCTCTGCTGGGGTGCGGACGAGCTTCTTTGCTGCCATGGCACACGATGCCATGCTGGACTGGATGGTCACTCGACCTCCCCCAGGCCAGTCGTCGGTTGACTTTTTATTGTTCGTTGTGAACAGATTGTTGCCCTACATGGGCGCTCGCGACCCGGAGAAGGCGTGGGTAGACCAGCCTGACCGATGCGTGTTGGTTTTGGACAACGCACGTGTCCATGACGCCGTCGCGTTGAGCATTCTCCGTCAGGCGGGTGTGTTTGTCTTGCTGCTCCCTCCTTACTCACCTGACTTTAACCCTATCGAGGACGTATTTAGCGTTGGGAGCTCATGGCTGAGGCTCTGGTCCTCAATGCCGGAGTACAACGCGTGGCCTATGCTGACTATTGATACCATGCTGAGCCACGTGAGGGAGGACATGCGTTCGGGCTTTGTGCGCGCTGCAGTGCGCCGATACCTTCTGTACGTCCCATGAATAAACGTCAGTCTGCACTACTGCCTCCTTAACGCTGACCCCAAGCCTCCCCCCCCCCCCCTCCCCCGCGCCGGCGGCAGCGGCCGTCGTCCCGACCGGCGGCAGCGTCGACGCCGTCAGCCGCGCCACCGCGTGGCCGCCATACCCCCCCGCCCCCGCGGCGGCGTCGGCCGCCGGCCACTGCGGCTGCTACCCCTCCCACGCTCGCCGCCCGTCGGCGAGCGCGGAGCTGCGCCCCCCGGGCGGCGTCAGCAGCGCCGCCGCCGCGTCGAGGACGCCGCGCAGGAGGATGGCCACCGCCGACCGCTCGGCAAGCGTCTCCGCGCCGCCCCTGTCGTCGCCGCCGCCGCCGCCGCCGTCGCCGCCGCCACCCCCCCCGCCGCCGCCGCCGCGGCCGCCGCCTGGTCCAGCAGCGGCGGCCGCCCCGCCCTCCCCCCCCCCCCCCCCCCCCCCTCCCCCCGTCGGTGGCTTTCTTCCCGCCGGCGGCGGCGGCCGCCGCCGTCGCCGCCGCCGCCACCGCCGCCGCCTCCGCCGCCCCCGCGACGGCCACGCCCACCCCCTTCGCCGCCTCGGCCGGGTCGGCCACCCACGCGCCTGGCGGCGGCGGCACCGCAGCCGCAGCACCCGCCAGGTGCAAAGCACCTCGCACGCCCGCGCGACGGGGCGAGCGGGGGCGGCGGCGGGGGGGGCGGCGGCGGCGGCGCAGCCAGCGCAGTGGGCGGGGGGGAGGGTGACGCTGTACATGAGCCCGCCATCCGCGCGCATCCACGTGTCCGCCGCGTGGGCGGCGGGAGCGCCACTGCCGCAGCCGCCGCCGCTGCCGCTGCCCACGCCCGTTTGGTTGGCGGCGGCGAGCACGCCCCCCGCGGGGAATCGGCCCCAACCGGCCGCGCCACCCGCCTCCCCCCCCCCCCCCGGACCGCCGTGGCCATGCGCCGGCCCCTCCCCCCCCCCTTACCAAGCCCTTCCTCCCCTCCCAGCCCCCCCCCCTTCCCAGCCCCCCCCCCCCCCCAGGTCCGACAGCGGCAGCGGCGCAAAGCGTGCGTAAAACGTGTGCAGGAACAGCGAGCCGTCGCTGTCCCCCCCCCCCCCCCGCCTCCTCGCGCCAGTGAAGGAGGACGCTGAGCAGGCTGTGCAGCTGCAGCGCGACGCCCTCGTTGGCCTCGCAGACCAGGGCGAGAAGGAGGGTGGCGAGCAGCCGCCCCGCCGCGTCGGGGTCGTCGGGCGCGCCGGCGCCGGGGGCGTCGGGGGCGGCGGCGCCTACAGGGGCGGCCGACGGCGGCGGCGCTGGCGGCGGCGGCGGCGGGGGGGGGGTGGCGGTGGGGGTGGCGGCGGCGGCGGCGGCGGTGGCGAGGAGGCGGGGCGCTCCCCCCCCACCCCCCTTCAGCCCCCCCCGCCAATAGCCTTCTCGCCCATGGACGCGAGCAGGTCCACCCCCCCCCCCTTCCTGTCGGGGCTCAGAGGCCGGCACCCCCCCCCCCCCCCCACCCCCAATTAGGGCACCTCCGCCCCCTTTCCACAGTACAGGTCGTCGCCGTCGCGCAGCGGCCAGACCTGGCCGTCGAGACACCCCCCCCCAGGTCGGCGGCGGCGCCAGAGCCAGCGCCCCCCCCATTCCCGCCCCCCCCCCCCCCCCGCCGCCGGGGGGCCCGCCAAAGCAGACGAGGCCGTCCAGCCTCAGGTACTCCCCGGCAAGGCAGCCGTCCATGTCCGACTCGGGCCTCGCCGCGTGGCAGGGGGCGAGGAGGGGTGCGGCGGAGCCCGGGGACGGCCACACCGAGTCGGTGGTGGGGAGCTCCCTGCGAAGGGGGTAGCCGAGAGACGGGGCGCCAAAGCCCGCCCCCCCGCCAACCCCACCACCCCCTCACTCCCCTCTCCCACCCCCTCCACCACTACCCCCGCCGCCACCGCCGCCGCCGCCCCCGCAACCGCCCAGGTGCCCCGCCGCCACCCCCATGGCGGTTGCCGCCGCGGCGGGAGACCGCGCCGCCTCCACCACCCCCGACCGCCGGTGGACGAGCGAAAAGCACAGCGACGGCATGTCATACCGCGCGGCAACCAAATTCCCACCTCCCGCGACCGCGCGGCAACGTCGCCGTGCGTCAGCTCCGCGGCGCACACGCCGGGGAGGCCGTGGAGCCAGAGGGAGGCGAGCAGCAGGCACGCGCGCGTCGACGCGCGGGCGTAGGCGGTGAGGTCCAGGAGGGCCACCACGTAGTGCAGCAGGTCCGCCAGCGAGGGGGGGTCCCCGCCGCCGCCGTGGCCGCCCGCGGCCGCCGCGTCGTCGGCCTCCCCCCCGCCCCCCCCCCCACCCCCGCCACGCCCGTCCGCGCGCGGAGGCTGCGTAAGAGCCGCCCCAGCACCCTTCCCTCGCCCACCACGTAGCTCACAAAGTCCTGGGGCGCAGGAGGGGGTCTGCCGCAGACAACACGACGCCAAAATCCTACCACATCCCACTACGAATACAACAAAAAAACAAGGCCACGACGAGCCACAGCCGCACCACGCCACGCGCCCAGAATACCCCCCCCGTACGCCGCGGGCGCCGCCGGCGTGCGCGGCCGTGACCACCCGCTCCTCCGCCATGCCGCGGGGCGCCCTCGTGGGCGGCCCGCCCGCCATCGCGGGGCAAGGCGGCGGACGGGCCCGCGGCCGTCCCCCGCCTTGCCTCCCGTTGCCAGGCTCACCGTGCTGCCGTTTGCGCGCCCCGACGTCTTGCCGCCGTCTCCTGCCGCTGCCGCTCCTGCGTCGGCGCCGTCTTGGTCCTCTTTGCGGCCGCCTGGCACTGCCGCCGCCGGCGCATCGAGGTCGAAGAGGGCGGGCGCCCCCCCCCCGCCCAAGCAGCGCCCGGCCGCGGCCATGGTGTGCCGCGCCCGCCTCCGACCGAGGTGGGCGGCGGCGGAAGCTACAGCCCAGTCGGCACGGCCTGATGTGGCAGACATCAAGAGCGAGACACGTTGGTACTGGCGATTCCACATGAAACACGTGGCAGAGACGCGGGCAGGCGGGGGGGACTTGGTCCCACGGACCTCGCGTCGCGCCCCCCCCTTCCCCAACGCCCGCCGCGCCCGCCACGCCGCCCGCCCCGCCCCGCCCGGCAGCCACCCCCGCCGCGCCGCCCACCGCTGGCGCCGCGGCGAGGTCGCCCCCGGCAACCTCCACCCCCGCACCGCCGGCGCCCGGCGGTGGTGTGGCGCCCACCGCCGTCCTGTCTTCCGCGGCGGCATTCGCGGCCGCGGCGGCGGTGCCTCGGGCCGTTCGGGGGTGACGAGGAGGAACACTCCCCGCCTCCCAGCCCTCCCCCCCCCCCACCCATGGCACCCCCCCCGCCCCCCCAAGCGCCCCCCACCTGCTGGCGGCCGGCCGGGGCTTGCCCGCCGCCCGCCGCCACCGTAGCCGCACTGCGCCGGCCGTCTCCGCGCTCGCCGTCGAGCCGACACCGTCTGCCTGCGTGCCGCGAGGGTGGCGGGCGGGAAGCGTGCCGTGAGGGTGGCGGGCGGGAAGGGTAGCGCCGCGGCCGCTCGAGGCCGGCGGCGGCGGACGCCACCGCCCAGTCAGTGCGGGTAATTTCAGGTGAGACACGTGACAGAGGTGCGTGCGGGCGCGGGGGACTTGGTCCCACGGACCTCGCGTCGCGCCCCCACCTTCCCCAACGCCCGCCGCGCCCGCCACGCCGCCCGCCCCGCCCCGCCCGGCAGCCACCCCCGCCGCGCCGCCCACCGCTGGCGCCGCGGCGTGGTCGCCCCCGGCAACCTCCACCCCTGCACCGCCGGCGCCCGGCGGTGGTGTGGCGCCCACCGCCGTCCCGTCTTCCGCGGCGGCATTCGCGGCCGCGGCGGCGGTACCAGGGGCCGTTCGCGGGGTACGAGGGCGAGCACTCCCTGCCTCCAAGCACTTCCTCTCCCCCACCCATGTCACCCCCCCCTCCTCCCCCAACACCCGCCACCAGGGTCGGGGTTAGTCCGCCGCCCGCCTTTACCGCGGCCGCTTGCTGGCGGTGCGGTCGCCTGTGTGCGCGAGTCAGCAATGTGCGCGAGTGAGATGCAGGCGTGCGAGTCAGTGGATAAGGTTTATGTGCTACTCCCTGGAGATGACAAAGGCGCAAAAAAGGGCCGCAGGGCCTTTTCTCCCAGTCTCACCTCCACAATAAATTGCTGAAGGGAAGCAAGCACGGAAGGGACGCGCAAATCAGCGCGCTCAGCACACCCGACAAGGGCCTTACAAACCTCACCACACGAAAAGCGTCGGCTGGTCACAGAGCACTCGTTAAAGAGAAGGTCGCCTCCCACAAACTCCGTCAGCGCCGACCTGGCCTTCACCAGGACGGGTCCCTCGGAAATCTGTACGTATCGAAGGGCAGCCCGCTTAAGCTGGAGGCCTGACATACCAAAGTACGGGTTCGAGGAGCCAAGCTCCTCGACAGCGCCGCGTGCGCCACCCGCTGGCAGGCCTGCATCTCTCTTCAGCCGCCTCATGGCGCCGCGAGTCCCAGGTGGATACTTAGGGCGCTTGCTCAGGGCCTCCTCCACGGCCGCCACCACGGTCTGGCGCGGACCAGTCAGATCGATCAGACCGAGCGGTCCAGGAGGGGGTTGGGCGCTCGATGCAGCGCCCGCACCAGCACTGTCAGCCACAAAGGCACCAAGTGTGCGTGCCGCTGCCCGGGTAGCGCCGTCGTCCCGGAGCACCGCGGCAGCGGCCTCAGCCGTCCGTACATGCGTGGATGCCGCAGCACCGCCAAGCCCCACAGCATCCACCAGGGCAGATTGTTGCGCATTGACGGAAAAATGGTTGTTAGCAGCCGGCACCAGGGCCGCCAATCGCCGCTTGTTCGCCTGCGCAAGCTCCCTCTTTTTGCGCATCGCAGGCGCCATCAGCGAGAGCGCCTCCTTCACCCGGCCCTGCATCTCCGCATAGTTGTGGTTCTCGCAGGCAAAGCGCGGGAGAGAGCCAGCGCGCATCGGCGCGACCAGCGTGTCCAGAGAGTGCCCCTTCTTGCCGCACTTGCCGCAGGCAACCATGCACTTAGCACACGTCGCCTTGTCACAGCCGCACAAGTACTCTGCTTTCTTGACGAGTGGGCACCGCCGGGCATCATGGCCTGGCAAGCGGCATGCTCCACATAGACGGACAGTTGCTGTACGAGAGGCGCAAACAAGCAGTCAAAAATAAATAGCATGCAAAGAAAAAAAAAAAAAAAACGGCACCAGGTTGCTGCGCGAGTCAGCATCGGCCATGGCACATCACGGGAAGCACGATCCATCACACAGGAAAATAGTAGGGGGTGGGCGTGACTCACCAGGACTCGGGCACTCGTCCGAAGACTCATCAGAGCTGGCTGCAGCGGACATCGCCCCGCAAATCTCGAGCAGGAAGAAGACGATGGTGGAAGCGGGTGTGGTCGACGGTGGCAGCGACGACGATGACCGCGCCGGCCGGTGAAGCGCCGTCACACCGGCAGGTGAAGCGCCGTCACACCGGCAGGTGAAGCCCCGTCGCGACCCAAACAGTAGCCTACCGAATGAAAATTGCGTACACTCGAAACCTACGAAACATGCCTCGAATTGGTAAGTCCATTGGCAAAAATAGAAATTATCGCTTGAAAAGGTAAGTCAACGTTTGCACATGACACTGTGCACATGGGACAAAATTCGGAGAACTGCAATACTCCCGTCGTTGGAATCACGGGCTGGGCCGCCCTTGTGCTCCTCACAGTCGTCTTCGCCACAGCGCGGCAGCGGCCCACTCTTCATCATTTAAGGAGTAACGACCACCTGCCCTACGGGAAAAACGCTGGATGATGAGATAAATGGACTGCCGGATGAGACACCTTTGTTTTACTGGCCAGGATACCCGACAAATCCACCTGGGACAATAAGTCGGCGTGCTGCCGTGCGTGATGCAGGGTGCGGAGAGGCTTTTCTTGGAAGGGGAGAGGTGTGCGCGTCCGCCAAGTGCAAGCGCAGCACTGCTTATCCCCTGTCAAGATACAAGCCCGAGTTTGGCCAGATCTCTAGCTTCGATGTGCAAATTCTTGCTCTGCTCGAGCACGAAAATGAACGGCTCGAGCAGAACTTTCCTTTTCTGATCGAGGGGATGGGCTGAGGCCAAAGAATCTCCCCAAGGATGACCGACACGACGGCCGCTGTCGGTGTTCTGTCAACCAATGACAACAGCGGTGGCGCTGCTGTTTGCTGGATGGAGCGTTCCATTCGTCAGAATTCAGTAGATGTCGAGTAAGGCGGGGAGATTTTTCCGTGCAGACCCTCGAAAGCTGTCGTCGCGCAGGTTATTGCTTAACCAGTGCGAGACATTGCGCGGTTTTTAAACGCGATAGTATAAACGTTGCACCCAAGCGTAGCGATGGTCGGTCGTTTCTTTGCGCTTCGCGAGAGTGCTCTCCTGCCCCGTGCGCTTCCGGTCATACCAAGGGAGGTGGCGACCACCAATCGCCCGAGCTGTGATAGGCAGAAAGCAAGAAAAGGGGGGGATAGCGGTGTCTATGATGCCTTGAGGGGGGGTCGATGCAGGTTTTATGCAGGTTTTTGCTCGAGAATTTCCCAAAAAAGCAAGAATACTTTGACAGGCGATAAGCAGTGCTGCGAAGGAGCCTCGTCGCCCGCCTTCCCGACCGTCTTCCCCTCTCTGAGGGGGAACAGCCCCCCCACCGGGCGTCTCCCCTCCCCCGGGAGTCTCCCCTGCCCCGGGCAGGGGTGGGACTGGGCCCCTGGGGAGGGTGTCCGTCTCCCTCTATGGCTGGTGTGTGGCATGAACAGACCCCACTCCCAGTGGCCGCTCTTGCCGTATATCTGGCGCCCCCCTTCAAGTGCATGCCCTTGTCGCCCGTTGTCCCCCTCCCTTCGCCTTCACTACCCTCCCCGGCCATGCCCTGGCACGCACTTCCCAATGTCGCTATTCCCCCCCCCCCCGTTCCCCCCCCCCCCCCCCCCACCCCCATTGGCAACTCTCCTCGCCCCCGCCACCGCCTGCCCCACCCGCTCCCTTTTCTTGTTCCCGCCTTGGTTTGCCCTTGCGTCCTTCTTTTCCCTCCCTTCTCCCCCCCCGTCCAAGACGTCCCTGCGCTTGTGCTCGGTGCCGGCGGCCATGTTGCGTCGGCGTAGCGGCTGAGGTTGGCGTCGTGGCGCGCTGCGAGGCGGGCGTCTCGCCCGTGGACGGTGTCGGTGAGGCAGAGCTTGAGGACGGGCGTTGGGCGGGGGGGCATGGCGCTGGGATGCCGGGGGAGCAGGGCGACTGGTGTCTGGGGGAGTTGAGGGGTTGGCAGTTGGTGGTGCTGTGGTGGTGGCTGGGGCAGAAGCCTGGGAGTGAGGGTGGAGGGGGGGGGAAGCGGGTGGCGATAGCTGGGAGGCGATGACGGCGTGGATGAAGGCATGCGAGAGAAGGAAGGATGAGGAGGGTGAGGGGGGAGGAGGGCTGCCCTGGTGCAGGATCGGGAGTGAGAAGGAAGGGCTGCGGCTGGGGGGGAGGTGGGCGGCAGTGTGATGGGGGAGAGGGGACAAGCGGGGTGCTTTTCGCTGGGCGGCGACGGCGGCGCAGCTCAAGGCGTGGGAGAGGGGATAGGCGGCGGGTGGTGAAGGGGAGGTAGGGCGGCGCTGATGCAGGCATGGTAGTGAGAAGGTGAGGTGGGGAGGAAGGAGGGGGTGAAGTAGGTGGCGGTGAGTAGGTTTGAGTAAATAAACGTCTCGCTGTCGATGTACCGTACATATTAAAGTACCCAGAACCCGTCAATATTACAGAGAGCATGCGCAAAAAAAAAAACACGCTGCTCGTGTGACAGCCAGTAGGATCGCTGGGTTGTGGCATTCTCAGAGGCCATAGTACCTGGATATTGAGTTTAAACGACTCGATCGTCAGCTCAGGCCACCCGACTATCCCGTCCTATTGACTGCTTATCGAGTTAAAACTACCCTCAAAGGCAGTCACTTTTTTCCCGTAGGGCTGTGAGCCTTCCTCGTGTGGGATCGCAACGACCAACTGGCGGCAGCAAAAAGCATCCGCGGTAAACTGTACCCTAACAACGCAGACGAGACAGGCAACGGCAGTGGACTCCAGGACACGGACGTCACATGTCCATGTCACTGAGGCCACTCCCGGCGCCCGCCTCACTGTCGTCGTCCCCCCCCTCTCCAAGGGAGGTGGTAGCGTACAGTTCGCGGTGCAACCGCCGTGCAAGAGCGCCAGTCGACGATGGGTGAAGCGCAGAGGCGTGTCTGCAGACACGACAGCGCTTCACAACAACAATTCTCAGTCCGGGACTTTTTTTTTCGTGTCATTGTACTTTTAGGTAGCCCCAGTAGCCGATTTTCTGTCGGATCTGGCGGAGAACAACAAGCCGTGTGTTATTCTCTGTCTCAACAGAGAAGCAAGATAATGTAACACGATAAAAGAACCTACTACTCCGCGACTCCTAGGCGACTAACGCACGGCGAGCCGTACAAGTGCAACTAAACAGTCGGAAAATCGGACGAGTTGCTGATATATACGACTGGAATGCGCGGCGGTCCTGCCTAGAGGCGCGCGCGCCGAATCGCAAATGTGGCCCTCGAATCGCATCCGAGTCGGTGATCCGTGCTCGCCAAACTGGCTCTTGCAATCACAGGACTGACACGTCCTGCCATAAAATCATGCAACTGCCCACTCACTACCTTCGCCGCCACTCCCCTCGCCCGCCGACTCACTGTCGCTATCGGAACCACTCCCAACGGCCCCCTTGCATACCTTGAGGTGCTCGCCCAACGCCAGGCCCGCCGCGAGCGACTTGGAGCAAGAAGGGCACACACAGAATGCGCCACAGATGCACCCAATCCACCGCTTGCCCCCACGGTACACTGGTCCGACACAAACGCGGCAGCGACGGCGCTCCCTGGCCTCAGCCTTGTCAGCCGACAGGCGCTGCTGGTCCTTTCTCTTCTCACGCTCCTCGCGGCGAGCTTTCTTGGCCGCCACCTCCTTCGCGGCCTCGGCCTCCATTTCGCGGTGTCGCTCCATCAGGAGGTAGGGGGAGTGCACAACGCCACGCTTGACGACCGCCTTCCCCGGGGTTGACCTGCCTTGCGCCTCGTCCACGCGCTCTTGTGCAGCCCGTATGACCTCCGACGCCGCGTGGCGCGCGGCGTCAACAGCAGTCTAGCCCATCTCAACCAATCCAAAGTTGGCGCGCACGTTTGCCAGCATTAACTTCGCGTCGAACGGCCAGAGGCCTCGACGTCGGAAAGCGCCGACAATGACTGGCCGAGAGAAGGCGCGCCGCTCAGCCTCGTACGCTGCCAGCATCAGAGCGTCTTTGCTACCCGTGTTGGTCAGCATGCCGTCCATGACGGCCGCCTCGTTCCGGCGCACCCTGTCCGCCTGCAGCGACCCAAAGGGCGCCTCATCTAACGGCTGCGTGACGTGGGAAGTATTCTTGGAAAGGGAGAACAGGAACAGGCCCAGGCCGATCGCAAATTCCACAATGTCGGCGCGGCGGTGGGCAGCTAGCTGGTCACCAAACAGGAGAGCTTCCAGGCCGGGGTAATTGCGATGAAACCCATCCGCCACTTTGGACAGCACCGCCTTGAACACGTCCGCGTCCAGGTAGCCCGTCGTGTTCCAACAGTAGTACCTTGGCCACGTGCCGCGTGTCACCCGGGGTGCCGCCTCCATCGTGAAGTCCACAGTGGGCTCCTCCCCTTCGTCAAAGTTGGCCTTGAGAATGTATATGCTCAGCAAAACAGAGCCGTCCGCGCCCACGAATGTCAAAAGGGAGGCGACGGTTTGGTGCCGCGTGGACCGCACATTGGCCCTCTCCTTGTTTGCCGCCTCAAGGCGGCGCAGCACCAGCTTGTCACCCTTCTGGACTACCCTTGTCTCGTCGTAGTTGAATACGGCGAGGGCGGGGAAGTGGTGATGAGCGAGGAAGTCCTTGAGCTCGTCACAAAAGTCCATGACGCCGTCCAGCACGTCAAGCCCTGTCCTCTTGTCCGCCAGCGCCTTGCAGGCCCGCTTGCTCAGCCTGCTCCGGTGGCGGTTGACGAAAAGACGGACCCAATGCCGGGACACCGACACGCCCCACTTGCGCTCCACCAGCTGGCGCGTCTGGGCAATTGACAGCGCCAAGTTGTTCACACTGAACGCCTGAGCCACGGAGACCAACACAGCCTCCTGCTCAGCGCTCAGCTTGTGCTGCCCATGCCGCTTCTCGCATCCGCCACGCGAGCGGTGGTACGCCGACCGCAGGGACGAGTAGGTCCGCTTGGTCTCAGCCGCCACGTACCTCAGCGCCTGTTCCAGGGTGTCGAAGGTGTGCCTGACGTCCTCTAGGAGCGCCAGGCACACCTCAGTGGGCGCTTTGGTCGCCATGGTGCGGTGAGAGGGTTGAGGATGTGGGCGGTGGCGATGGGGACAGGCGGTGACCGGGGGTGGCCCGAGCAATCATCTGGACGTCAATCCCAGTGATTGGATGCCCGCCAAAACCCCGACAGGGCCCTGGTTGGCGGGAGTCTGGGATGCGATTCGATGGCCACATTTGCGATTCGGCGCGCGCGCCTCCTACGAACGGAGTGTTTTGTTTTTGAGCGTACGGGACCATGACCAAAAAGACATATAAATAGTGATAAATAATGCCTATGAGTACTGTACTCGAGGAAAAAAAGAAACTGGCGGCTCCCGTGATGCACTGTGTCATGCGGGGGGTATGAAGCTGGGTCTCCTCAGGTGACTAGCTATATGGAATGGACCTTTAGGCACTTCGATCGCGCTATGCGTATGCCGACTACCGCCTTCAAAAATGCCATATTCGGCCGGGTGGATGCGTGAACGTGAGCGCGAGAAGAGGAGTGTCACGGGAATGTTGCTCGTCACGGCGTGCGGATCGGTGGTGTTCTTCAGGGCTCTTCACACGTATTTCGGCCAAGAGTAAGACGCGCGTATTTGTCAAGCGTATCTGGCTACGCGGTACGCGATTGCTCCGGAAGCACCCAAATACTCACTGGGCCAGTCGGGGGGGGGCCAAGCGTATCGGGTACGCCCTCGCCCAGCTTCCCAAGCGTAGTGTAGTTAATCATTCCAATAAATGTTTTCTCGTGCTACGTAGCACACATCTGGGGGCATCCCTTTTTCGTGTGCACGTCAAATGACAAGATCCGTATCGAGCAATGAGCGATTTGACCGTCTGCGCAGCGTTGACTCCTCGTCCTGAGCACGTCAGCACTTGGTGCTGGCGCCCTAGACGGCTATGAAGTCACCAAATCAGCACAGAGCTGCCGTTCTCTTCGTCAGATTATCTATGACTAGGCGCAGCCAAGAAGGGATGGCATGTCTTCCGCTGCATGATCTTCAGCGGCCGTTACCAGGCGTTCTGCTGATGCTGATGCAACCAAGCAGTGTCTCTCTTATCGACCCTGCAAGCAACCTTTGTAGCATTATGAGCCCTACGAGTCTTTGGTACTGGTACAGTTATGCCACAGTGCCTTCATCGCCTGTGCTCCGGCGCCCGCCGCTGCCGCCGCTGCCGCCGCTGGGGCGATCGCCGCAAGAGCGGCTGCTCTGGTCGCTTTTCGTATCGTCGTCCTCTTCGTAACCACCGAGGCCTCGGAACTCTCTTGACTCTGCATGCGTACGCTCACGGCGTACGCTTGCCACTTGCTTTTATCCAGTACGCTTGGCCACAGGTTGGCCGAGCGTATACGCTTGCTACTCACTCTGGAGAGATGTGGCACGGATACAGTCAGTATTGGGTATTGCTTGACTGAGTATTGTCACGCGCGTGACAATACCCAGTCACGATCGATCGGTGATCATGGCCTTACCAAGACCTCTACACTGCGATAAACGTCGATCGTTGCCAAAAATAGCAATGGGGTGGGCAAGGTATACAGTCTTTCTCCATTGCTGTGACATCCTTTCTTGGGCACGGTGTCTAGTAACCAATGCAGGTCGACCGACCTCTACGGTGCGATCAACGCATGTGTCAGCATTCGATCGTTGTCACCGACCAATCAGAGGGCGGAATCAAGTTACAATCCTTGGGCTTACGGTCGCCACAAAGGGTGCCCAACAATGGAGAAAGACTGTACAGTTTTGTCAGCTATGCCATGGGCTGTGACATTGCATTGCCCAATACTGACTGTACTCACACGCTCTTTCGAAAAAACGGCCACTGTCAGCCAGGACTCACACTCACTTTCAGAATTTGGCCGGGGTACGCTAAGCTCAAATTGCTACGCTTGAAGAGCCCTGGATGAGTTCTTCATCCGTTCGACAGCACGCATGCAATCGTGTATTTACAATAAATTTGTTCTCAGATCGCTCAGACCAGGCTGGGACGTGGACGGCGTTCTAACGGTAGCTGCTACGACATAGCTAGTAGGTGCCAAATGTCGACCAGTGCCGGAAATGTCGACCCCCCTGACGGCCCCAAGAAGGCCGATTCTTGAAGGATGTATGTTTCTCCGCTGCTTGCATCCAACAGCACGAGAAGCTCACATGACCTGGGCATGAGACCTTCCACCAGCAGATGGACGTAGACGTTGTCCACTTTCTGGTCCAGCATCAACACCTGGGGGTCGACGCCCTCCACGCTGTGCTTTTTTCTCTACTTCAAAGTGTATTTCTGACGCCGTCAAATAGCACCCAGGTGGCCCAATGTGCGTGGTCGTGCTATTGCAGTTCTCCCAATTTTGGCCGATCCGGACAAGAACAAGAACAACAGTCCACTGACCAATGACATGCCTCACAGGATGCCTCGCTGACCAATGAGAGCTCCGAATGAGCCTCCATTGTTGTGCAAACAGTAAGATCTGCGACTTTCCCGGGACTCCGAGCACAAGGAGGGGAGAACCTGAGTGGAACAGACACTAAGACAAGCTGGACAACTGTTCCGGAGAGGAGCGAGCCGATGTGGGGGGAATCTTCGGCGATCTCAGCCGAGAGAACAACAGTGTTTCGACCAATCAGCGATTGGTGAGAGGCCCACTGTGGCTGCAGCCAATCATCTGCTCTGGGCGATCGGGCCCCTAGAGCACGCGATTGGCTCGCCCTCACCTGCCAGCACACGATTGGCTCACACAGTTGATCATGCAGTGTTGTTCTTGTCGGGATCGGCCAAAATTGGGAGAACAGCAATACACTCGGCATGATTGATTCGCTCACCATGCACCGCAGACCCAGATTGATCTCAAATCCGGGTGTTTCCATTGGCTTCATGGTCTGGTCGACATTCCCGGAGCGACACTTACAATCCGTTGGGCTTCTCTCGCTCGTAGCTCAGAGAGAACAGAAGCACTCAGAAGAAAAAAATACACTTCTTACTCGCCTCGGTCTCCTCTACAAGCACGTGTGTTGTGCTTCTCTTGTAGTCCACGGGAACCTTGGATCTCAGCGAGAGTGGTCGGCATTTGACACACTCTGGCTACGCGAGCCGCTCGCGGAGGTCATACAGTAACGTTGCAACGTCCATAGAACGCGGTCGACCAATCAGAGCGGCGTTAAGTGTTCAGTATACGAAGCGGATCTGGGAACGGGCCTGACTCGAGAGACCGGATCACCGTCGCTGTAAATGCGGCACCCACGACCTTCCGGGCTATCGCCTCGGCCGCGCCAGCGGGCGCCGACCTCGCAATCTATGTACTGCATATACACGTCTACGTATGTAACCCGTTCTGTCCTGAGGGCGCAGCTGTAGGCTGCGCCGCGGCACGTCGTGGGCCCCCACCCCGCCCGCCCCTCCCCACCTCACACGCCATTCAGCCCCCCGACGGTGGTAGGCGAAAGTCCCCGACGGACGAGCCCCACACCGGCATCTGCCGCCGCATCCCCTTCCCCCCGCCCGCCCTCATCGTCCACCCCGAGCCGTCTTTATTTTTTTCTTCACAACCCGCCCCCCCCCCCCCCCCTGCGGATCCGCTTCTCCCTTCGTGACTTGCCGGTGGGGTGGTCCAACCCACCCTCTCTCCTGCGTTGGTGCTGCCATGGGTACTCCCGCCCTCCCCTCCCCCGCCCGCATGGTGGGGGTGGTGATGGCGGCGTCCGCCTTCCTCCTCGGCGTGTTTGTGGGCCCCCACCTGGTGGGCCCCGTGGGTGTCCAGCCCGTTGGCAACGCGCTGACCCCTGCTGCTGCTGCTCCTCCCCCCCCCCCGCCCTCTGCTGCGATTCTGAGCTTCCCCCCCTCCATCCGGCGGCTACTCATCAATGTGGGGCCAAACTACGACCCCCTCACCCCCCCCGACGATGACCCCGCCACGGGGGTGCTGGCGGTGGAGGCGCAGCTGGAGGTGGCGTCGGAGCTCCGGGAGCGGCTTGCGCGCGCCCATCCAGGCCGGTTTTTTGTCATCCCCGCCGCCTTGGCGGGAGAGGAGCACGTTGGCTTCCGCTCGTTCCACATGTACAACAATGGGGGGGTGTCGTCCAGCCTGGCAGAGGCGGCGGCCAACCACTCGTGGGCGGCCGCGGGGGAGGGTGGGCGCATTGGGCAGGGCGTGGAGTTTGTGCCCGTCTTGACGCTGGGCCGGCTGCTGGGGGCCGTCCCGCCAGACGTGGCCATTCCGCTGCTCAAGACGGACACGCAGGTGCGTGGGTGGGGCGTGGAGTAGGGCGTGCGGAGAGGGGGGGAGGGGGGGGGCGGGTGGCGTGGTGTGGCGTTGCGAACAGATACGTAAGGGGGAGGGCACCTTGGGGGGGGGTAACTGACGCTCCAGCGCTTAGACGTTTGCGTGTTGCCTTGCCTTGCTTTGGCTGCTTTTTTTCTTCTGGGTCAACGTCTCGTGCGACATGAGCGCTCTCTTTCTCCTCCTCCTTCCTCCACCCCCCCCCACTTCGCCCCCTTGCCAGGGTTTTGACTTGAGCGTGATCCAGAGTGCTGACCGGGCCGCGCTGCGCCGCGTCGATCGACTGATGGTGGAGGTCTACGAAAATAGCACCTACTACAACCTCCCCGACGGGGTCGTCAATGACCTTTCCGCGTGGGTGCCCCACATGCAGCGCATGGGCTTCGCCCTTACCAGTCATCCCAACTGGAGCGGCGGTGAAGGCGACGCCCTCTTTGATCGCATCGGCGAACCCTAAGACACCAATCCTGTGGCAGGCATTGATGACTGCGTCGGAGAGAGACGGCACGAGGGGGGGGGAGGGGCAAAGGTGAGACAGAGCCGGTGTGTCAACGGCGGTTGGCGCTCGGCGGTCGGCGATCGGCAGCGCTGCCTGTCTGAGTCATCCCAATGGCTGGCCGCGCTTGTCAAGGGGACCGACGTTGCCACACGGAGGATGCGCCAAGTTGGGATCCTGTCGGGGCCGGAGCGGGTTCTGTCGGGCGGGGAGGGGGGTCAGTAGAGGACCCCTGATGGGTGATGCTCCTTACTGCTGGGCCTGCGGTTGAAGAGCCGCGAGAGAGGCTAGGGACTGTGGGAGGAGGGCGGGGCGAGGTAGATCCTTGCCTGGCCCGCGCGTGATTACACAGCAGGTGTCGGCCCTTTGGAGCGCCCCTGATGGTCGAGAGACCAGGGGGCGGGGGGGAAGGGAGACATGGAGGGTAAGGTAAGGTGCGGAGGTGGTGTCCTCCAGGAGACTCTTGTGAGCCACCAACAGGAATTTGCATGCAGATTGAGCGTGTCCTTGCATTGAAGTTGCGTCGGATCAAACACTTTCGTCACACGGAGAGGGAGAGGGTATTTAAGAACCGTCATCGGCGCACGAGACGTCATCATCATCGCCATATGCTGCGCCGGTGGCGGTGCCCGCTCCCTCCCCATGCCACGGACCCCCTGCTCTTCCGCAGCGGCCTCGACGCGTTTACCACCTCTGCTGTAGCCACCCGCGACGGCGCCCACCTACACGCTGGTTGGGGCGGCGGCTGATGCCCACTTCCTCCCCGCCACCGACGGCGCCCGCCTACACAGCCGCGTCGCCGGCCTGCCCCCCGTCGGTGCTTCCCTTGGCATCCCCCGCCGCGGGGGCGGGATCCCACCGAGACGGTGCCAGCGGCGGTGGCAGAGGCGCCAGCGGCCCCTCGGTGGCGGGGAGGTAGCCCGCGTCAGCCGCCGCCCCCGCAACCAAGGCCGTAACACACAGGAGGGCGCCCCAGGCAGCAAAAAAGGCGGGCGTCGAGTAAAACAGTACGGTATCTCCCTCGATGAGCGACGAGCGGGGGGACGACACGATGCCTGCGGCGGCCGCCCACAGCACGAGCAGCACTGCTGTGGTGACCAGCTCTGCGTGGTGCACCCCCTCCCGGCCAATGGTGCGTAGGCCCAGGATGACCAAGCAGCCCAGGCTGGACAGCACCCCAACGGCAATGAGCACGTTGGTGCGGTCCGTGCACTTGCGGGAGCCCACCCCTTGCACCGAGGACTGCATGGAACAAAACTCTGCAGCGTTGCCCCTGCGTGAACGCTCCATACGAGGTCGTTGTGCGCAGGGGTAGGCGCGGTGAGGTGGGGGGTGGGGAGGGGGGGATGTCGAGCCATCCGCAAAACGAACAAAGCAGACATGTCCGCCGATGCACATTCATGGTCAGCTCTACTCGCATCCACCTCCTCACACGTCATCCCGACACAGCCCGCATCAACCAGAAACGCACATGACCGTCAAACTCAACACCAGCAGCACCAGGTAGAGCTGTACTGCCTTGGTGCGTCCAAACGCCATGGTCGCCGCCCGACAAACCCCCGGCCGTGTCCAATGGAGGCTGCCTCTCCGCCCGGGTGTGACAGCCCCGAAGCCAGGCAGCTGCCTCTCCGCCCGGGTGCGACAAACCCACAGACAGGCGGCTTCCCCAACAGACTGGTGGCCACGCGCAAAGGCCGCCAAGCCGCACGTGGGCAGGGAGTATGGCCTCGGCTCAACGACTGTGCCCGCGGTCGCCCCGCCCCGGGCCGCACCTAAGCGCGTGGGCGTCCGTCGTTTGCACAGCAAAACAACGCACACCCCCCTTGCTCCCCTGAGCACTCCCGCTTCCACTCTTCTGAGCCTGTCACACCACCTCCACCTAGCGCTGCCCGCGGTGCCCCCGTCTGCTGACAGCACCGGCCGTCGCACGGGCGGCATGGGCCCCTACTTGCCTTGACGCAGCCGAGGCCACCACAGCCGCGGCGGCTGCGGTCGACGTGCTGTTCCGAAAGCAGCACTGTCGTGGGGGGCAGGTACCGCGGGGACCGCCCCACCAGGCAACGCACGTGGCGCCCTCAGGAGCGTGCGCCCTCAGGGCAGCCGAGGGGCGGCCTGAGCAACGGACGTGCGCGCACGGGGGGCGGGGGGGGGGGGGGGGGGGGGGAGCACAGCTCCGCATAACGTGGTGGGTGCATCGTCACCTCTGGCCACGTGCGGCCGTCGCCGCCCCTCATGGGTGGATGATCCTCGCCCACGCGTCTGCCGGCCGTTGGGTGGAGTGCTGAGGCGGCGGCGGGCCGCCGCGGCTCTCTCCCTCGCGCCACGCCAGCCGGCCCGCGGGACGCGGCGTCGATTGGCACAGCGGGGCGCGGGAGCTCTCGGCGACGGGGGGGGGGGTGTCCCCCGCTAGCGATGCTGCATCGGAACCGCGCCACGGCGGGGCCACCGTGGCGGCAATCCAATACCCTGAAGGACACGCGCGCACGCTGCACGTGGCGCGGGACACGTCGCCGCGGGTGAAGGTGTGAGAATTACTGTATACACTCTGTATTTTTTCTAATTTTTTTCTTTGCCCTCCTACTCCCCTGGGGGGCCAGCAACAAAGAGGCCACGGAGGCACGAAGAGAGCGTCCACAAACGGTCACCGGTCTGTTGCGCCTGCACACCAGCAGAGACGCCGGGGTTCGGATGTCTGCGGGCCCCCGCATGGGCGGAGGAGTTGTATTCAGGGGGCGGGGATCGGGGCGCTCCGGGCAGTGTTGCCCCTGGGCTCACGAGGGGGGATGGGGTTCGTAAGGGGGACGACGTGGCACAGCATGCACGCGACACCGCCACCGAGCCCAATGGCGAGATCCGTCCTGCCGCTCTGGTGCCGGCGTGCACCAGCCCAAGCCACGCGGCGGCGGCCGTGGGCGGGGTGGCGGTGAAGAGGGGCGCCGCCGACGGCCACAGCGGACGGTGACATACAGAGTGGGAAGGAGGGGGGACGCTTTCAGTTGAACAGTCACAGCTGCAGGTGACAGGCCCGGCGAGCGCCAGCGGGCTGCGTAACGTCGCACCAGCGGGCCGATGCGATGCCGTCAGCGCGGGGAGGGGGACAGCAGCACCAGACCGGGGGGCTGGAAGGGGATGAAGATGGGGGGTGCTCACAAAATGTACAAGAGAACGTATACGTCTGTCTTAGTCTGGTTGTCAACCGAGACACATGTGTCAACAAATCGTCTGCACCTTTGGTCTAGTGGTAGAATACGTGCTTGCCACGCACGAGACCCGGGTTCGATGGAGCTGGAGATCCCGGAAGGCGCACATCGCTTTTGATCGCACCGTCATGCTTTCCACATGCCTTGCAGTACGTACAGTCTTTCTCCATTGTTGGGCACCCTGTGTGGCGACCGTAAGCCCAAGGATTGTACCTTGATTCCGCGCTCTGATTGGTCTGTGACAACGTTCGAATGCTGACACATGCGTTGATCGCACCGAAGAGGTCGGTCGACCTGCATTGGTTACTAGAAACCGTGCCCAAGAAAGGGTGTCACAGCAATGGAGAAAGACTGTACCTGTGCAGGCCACTAAGTTTTATATATAATTTTCTTCTAAATTTATGGGCATCCAATTTTTGAATGATTGTTCGTGAGTTCAATATTGTTGTTTTTCTTTATCGTCTGTGCTTCGCTCTGCTTCACGGGGGCACCAAGCCAGATGACCGCAAACAGGCCCTCTTAACTGGGCGTGATGAGGTCGTGTTCATCTGGGTGCAGGACGGGTACACACGCCATCAAAGAGCCACACGGCAACAAAAGCAATAACAACAAAAAAGCATGTAGAGTCAACCCAGACACATACGATAGCATCCCAAAAAAAAGAGACGAACCACTCAATGCGGCGCACCTTGCCAGCCAGGGTGACCCAAGCCCCCCACCCCCCCCCCCCCCCCCGACTCCCCACTCTCCACTCACCTTTCTCCACAACTCACCACGAGCGTCGAGAGCGGCAACTGTGTCCTGCCCCGTGCCCCCTCCCCCCCCCTCCAACCCCTTTCCCATTCTCAGCCACTTAAGTGAGCCCCCCGTGGACCGCGGCCGGCGACGCAGCGAGGAGCTCAGCAAGGAGCGCCCGCTTCTCATGGCGGATCCCCGCCGACTCCTCAATCTTCGTCACGGCCAACGCCATGACCCGCCGGGTGACGGGCCCCGGCATGGGCGCCGACCGCCCTCCAATGCGAGCGTCATCAATCTGGCGGACGCCCACCACCTCGTCGGCCGTGGTCGTCACAAACACCTCGGCGGCGGTGCGGAGGAAGGGCTTGGTCAGCGGCACCTCCCGCACAGCCAGCCCCGCGGCCGTCGCCCACGCAAAGATGCACCGCCGCATGACGCCCGCGCGGGCGCTGCCAGAGAGCGGTGTCGTGTATATAACCCCAAACTTCACGCAAAACACGTTTCCCCGCGTCGTGCCGCTCACCTCGGCAGACGTGCGGTCCACAAGGACGGCGTCGTCAAAGCCACCGGCACGGGCGGCACGGAGCGCCAGCACATCGGCAAGAGAAGGAACCCCCGCGATGCAGTGGAGGGCATTGGCGGCGGTGCTGGCGGCTCTGGCAGCAGCGGCACTTGCCTCCCGACTGGGCGATACGCCCCGCCCGCCACCACCACCACCACCACCACCGCCGCCGCCGCCGACGTCAGCAGGACCACCAGCAAGGCCGCCCAGGCTGCCAACGCCCATCCCGCCACCGCCGTGGTCCGAGTCGTGGCTTCCGTCTGCATCTGCTGCGGCGGCGGCCGCAGCAGCAGCCGCGACGGCCGCCGCCGTCGCGCGGCCGCCACGGTCAGCTTCTCGGTCGCGGTCTCGACGCTCCCGCTGCCGCTCTCGGTCCAGTTCCCGAACGCGTTCCCGGGCGCGGTCGCGTTCCCGTTCCCGACCACGTTCCCGGTCACCATCACCGCCGACACCACCGCCGCCGCCACCGCCGCCGCCACTGCCGCCAACCCCCCTGCCATTGCCTGCAGTGGCCACTCCCGGGCCACCGCCGGCGCCGCCTCCCGTCGCAGTGGGGGTGGCGGTGGCCGCTGCAGGGGAACGGACGCACCCCCCGCTCGCGCCACCCACCGGTCCTACCCTGCCCCCCCCACCGCCACCGCCACCACTGTCACCACCGCCAGAGCCATCAGCAGCGGCACCAGAAGCCGGGTCGGCCTGTAATCTGGGCCCTGCGCCCCCCTCGCCTCCCGCTCGTGGCCTAGGCCGCGGCCGGTCGACGTCGCTGCCCCTCCCTGTTCCGCTGCCGCTGCCGCTGCCACCGCCGCTGCCGCTGCCACTGCCGCTGTCACTGCCACTGCCACTGCCACTGCCGCTGCCGCTGCTTCCGCTGCTGCTTCCCTTTCCATTGGACAATCCAGCGGTGGCGGCCCCCGCCGCATTGCCTGCGTTGCCGCTGCCATCGCCAGACCCCCCCATCGGAGTCGCACCGGGTCCCCCATTGCCAGACCCCGGCAGGTGACCCAATGACGGCACAACTCCCCGGTCGCCCGTTGAAGGGGACAGCAGCGTAGGGGGCCCTCCACCATTCCCCTTGGAGCGCCCACCTACACCTCCAACTCCGCCGCCGGCCCCCTCGAGCCCACCCCCGCCCCCTCCCCCAGACATGGCCGCGTGCAATGAATCGTGCGCCAGCAAAGCCACCCCCCTGGTGAAGCGGGTCGGGTCCAGAGGTGGTCGCACGGTGGTATGGATGACCACCGTCGCGTGGAGGCTCGCCGGTGGGTCGGGCAGCTGGGGCCCCCCGGGGGATACCCCAAACGTCAGCTGCACGTGGAGCATTGCGCGGGTGTCCCCATTGTGGGCCGTCAGCTGTAGGCAGACGTCCCTCAGCACGTCAAGCTCAAGGGGAAGAGGAAGGCCCAGTTGCGCCGCATTAGCAGCAAGAAGTTCCAAGTGGGCGACGAGCAGCACAGGACGGCCACCAAGGATAGAAACATCCTCTGACAAGGCAGCGGCCGCCGTGAAGCCCAGGTCAAAAATGGACACGGACGCGTCCGACACAGGCACATAGTGACCGCTGACAAAAGCCAGCCGCTCCGTCGGGCGCACCACAAAGGGCGGAACAGCGGCAGGGGCTTGCGCGACCGTAGCGTGCTTTGCATGCGCCCCCGCTGCTGCATAGCCGGTGGCGGGGGGAGCACCCCCACGGACGGGCGGACGAGAACCGCGGCTGCCGCTGGCTGGTGGCCGCACCTTGGGCGCCACACCTGTCGCAGGTGGACGCGCCGACGATCCACCACCGCCGCTCCCCCCGCCACCAATGATGACACCGCCGCTCCCCCCGCCATCAATGATGACACCGCCACCTCCGCCGCCGCCGCCGCCGCCACCGCCACCGCCGCCGCCGCTGCCGCCGCCGCCGCCGCCGCCGCCGCCGCCGCCGCCACCGCCGCCGACACCTCCACTGGCGCCAGCAACTGCAGCAACTGCAGCAACCGCAACATCAATGCTCCTGCCGACGCCGCCCCCCCCCCCCCTCCGACGCCTTCAGTGCCCCCACCACCACTCTTTGCGCCACCGCCCCCCCCGCCTCCAGTAGCCGCCGCCGACGCGGCAGTAGCCTCCCTCGCCGCAGCAGAGGACGTTGTCGTCGTTGTGTGTGTGCGGTTGGAGCGTGGGGAGGAGGTGCGGGCGGCCAACGCTGCCGCGGCGGCGGCCGTTCCGGCCGGACCGCCGCCGCCGCCGACGCCGCTGCCACCACCACCGCCTCCCGGCAACGCGGCATGCGGCCGCGGTCCCCCGCCACGCGAACCCCCCCCCGGTCCCCGGTCACGGCGCGAATCGCTGCCGACTGGCGTCGACGGCACTGGCCGACTCGGCAGCGGCGGGTCCCCGTGCGCGCCAACTCGATACTCCGCACCACCGGAAGGTAGGTCGTTGCCGTCAGAGCGTCCCCCAGGGGTCGCCAAAGGGGCTGACACAAGCACCGCGGGAGAAGCAGCCGCCCCTCCCGGCGTGCGCCACGGGCGCGACACGGAACGAGAGCGGGAGGTTGAGCCGCCCCGGCCAGCCACCGATGAGATGCGCGGCTTCTTGGCAGGCGTCGGCTGTGGGGAGATAGATGCGGCAGTTCCCTCGGGAGGGACAGGCGGGGAGGGCGTGCGGGCGCGGAGTTTGGCCGCCCCGGCGGCCGTCATCAGCGCACGCGTAGCGGGGAGGCCACTCTCGCCACCACCGTTACCGCCGCCACTGCCACTCTTCCCCCGCCCGTCTGACGCGTTCCCTCTGTGGCCGCCACGCGAGGCCGTTCCGCCACCTCTCCCTCCCCCCATCACCCCCTCTCCCGGCCCCACCCCCGCCGCCGACGAGGGCAAGACCGGAACGATTGGCGAAGCCGAGGGCGTGGCCGAAACGATTGGCGCCGCCGAGGGTGTGGTTGGAACAATTGGCGCTGCCGCTGCCGCCGGGGCAGCCGCAGCCGCGGGGTGCATCTGGTAGTACGGGTGCCCGCCCGGCCCCATTGGGTAACCCGCGGCGGCTGCGGCTGCATACGTTGACCACGCCGCCACAAAGGGGTGGTGCGGGTGCACACCAGGGTGGCTTTGCGCAGCGGCGGCGGCGGCGGCCATGGCGGCTGGGTCGTGCGGGCCATAGCCGGGGATCATGCCGTACGGGTAGGATCCCATGGCGCTCGACATGCCGTAAGGGTAGCCCGCGGCTGCGGCCGCTGCAGCCACCGCGGCCGCCGCATAATCGCGTGGTATGGCCGAGGATGGGTCTCCGCCAGGGGGCATGCCGGCAAGATGGGTTGGGTAGCCAAGCGGCAGGCCGACGCGGCTGCCGGGCGCCGCGCTGCCGCCCGGCGTGTCGGCAAGGCCACCAAGGCCGCCGCCTCCCCGTTGCGACCTTTGCCCCACATCGAGATGGGCGTGGCTACTGCTGGGATGGCCCCCGAGGAGGGGGTGCGAAAGGCCGCTGTGGTGATGTTGCTCGACGGGGACCCCCGCCGCCACGGCCGCTGCCACAGCCGCTCGTTGCTGTGCTGCATGGTCTTGTTGCGCCACGTGAGCGTGCGCGTGCTGTTGTTGCTGTTGTTGTTGTTGTTGTTGTTGTTGTTGTTGTTGTTGTTGTTGTTGTTGTTGCTGCTGCTGCTGCTGCTGTTGCTGCTGTTGCTGCTGTTGCTGCTGTTGCTGCTGCTGCCGTTGCTGCTGCTGCTGCACCTGCTGTTGTTGTTGCGCAGCAGCCACGGCCGACTGCTGATGCTGCGTTGCTGCTGCGGCCTGTTGCTGGTGGTGGTGCTGCTGAGCTTGAGCAGCCGCGACTGCCTGTACTTGCGCCGCGTCCGCCTGCTGCTGCTGAGCTTCCGTGGCTTGCTTCTGCTGCTGCTGTTGGATGGCGAGCGCCTGTGCTTGCGCTTGAGCCTGTGCCTGCGCCTGTGCATGATGCGCCTGCGCCTGCGCCTGTGCTTGCGCCTGCGCCTGCGCCTGCGCCTGTACTTGTGCCTGCGCCTGCGCCTGCGCGGCGGCCGCCTGCTGGTGCTGGAAGTACATCAGGTGGGGCTGATGCTGAGCCATCATGGCCAGGTGGTTGGCGCGCGCCGGGTCACCAAGGGGGCCCGCCGCGCCGCCCCCCCCCGGGTGGGGGTGGCCCACCATTCCGGCCAGGGGTCCGCCGCCACCCGGCGCACCAGGAACCCCGCCGCCACCGCCGGGCACCCCGGGGTGGCCGCCGTATCGGCCGGTGCGCATGTCGAGCAACGTCTGCGCGTGGATGATAGAAGGATGGTGAGCGCCCAGCTGCTCCATCATCCCGTGGGATGGCAACGGCGAGGGGGTGCCGGGCGGGCCGGCACCGGCGCCGCCCCTGCCAGCGGGCCCGCCCGGCCCCCCAGGGAGGGGGGCGCCCGCCCCTCTGCCCATCCCCCCAGGAGGCGCTGCCGGCTGCAGCGCGTCGCCGCCGCCCGCCGCCGCTGCAGACGTCACTGCCGCCACCGACGGTAGCCGGTGGGGCTGTGGCGGCGGTGGCAGCTGCAGCCCGGCACCGCCTACCCCGCCGCCACCGCCGTCACCGCCACCGCCACCGCCACTACCGCCGCCACTGCCGCCGCCACCGCCCCCGCCCGTGCCACCACCCCCGCCGGGGAGGAGGAGCAGCGGCGGTCCGACTGGTAGAGCTGCCGGCCCGCCGACGCCACCGCCCCCGCCACCGCCGCGGCGGGGTGGCACGCCGGTGGCAACGGGCGGCTTAACGCCCCCCCCGACCGCCGTGCCGTGTGCCAGAGGGGACGGCAGGCGCATGACCACCGATCAGCGCGAGGGGAAGGGGGGGGTACGCGCGCAGAAGCCGGGTGGCCCAGACAACAGTGACAAAGTGGAAGGGGGGGGGGGGAAGAGGGGGGGGGGGGGGAAAGGGAAGCGGCAAAGGGGAGCGGCAGAGGGCAGCAGGGGGGGGGGGTGGAAGGGAACCGTGGTCGTCGACCACCGCCTGCGAAGGGCGACGTGCGGGGAGCCGGCCGCGCGGCGCGCGCGCACGCCGTCTGCCACGCGAGCCGCCGCCGACGCCACGATCGGCGCCGCGCCACCCTGCGCGCGGGCGTGTGCACGGTGCGCGGTGGGCCAGACGCGGGAGCGCGGGGGGGGGGGGCGGGCAAAGGCGCGTGCCGCCGCCAGTCGCACACGTGCGCACGGGGGCGCCGCGGGGGACGCCCGGAAGCGCGCCCACCCCCCGCGAAGCCTCTGCCTGGGACACGGCCGCCACGGTGCCTTGGCGGTGGCAGAAGCCGGCCCTCGCCCACCCCCCCCCCCCTCAACCCACGCCCTGCCGCGGGGGGCGCGTCGCTGCAGACGCGGCCGCGGGGCGTTGCCGTTGGCGGCGTCCACATTGCCCGCCTGGGTGCCCCCAGGCGGCCGGGGCTCACCCCTTCTGCGATAGGCCGGGGGGGCAGGTCACCCCTCCCCACTGGTGCGGCGCGGACCAGGCGCTGTAAAACGCCGTCCAACGCCGATCGATCACATCCACCTTGCCACCCGGACCGAGCCGCACCCAGCCCAGACAGGCCAGCCACGCAATGTGAGGTTGGCGGCGGCCCGCAGCGGGGCGGCGTCCAGGGCGAAAAAGTTTTTGCGTGCACCCAATCTGGGGGTTCGAGACTGGCTGCAATCACCGGCAAGGCGTGAGGTACCGCACACAGATACAAACCGCCGCCACCTGGCGCCCCTGGGCTCGTCCGTTGGGTGGCCAGGAGTGTTCGATAGGGAACAAAGAGAAACAAGGCGGGGCCCCGTAGGGCGTGAGTGGTCGGTAGCTTCTCTTAGATTGTGTTTTTCCTCCCGAGGCCGGCCGGACATCCGCCTCCGCAGTGGATGTTGTTGGAACGGGGTGTGGTGGCGGATCTTCAACGGCACGCCGGCTACATGGTTCATACGTTCGGCCAGTCCCAGGCGCAGGTCACTCACAGCACCTGTTTTGTCTTCAGGCGATCTCAGCCACTCCTTTCTTCCCGCCAGAGCTCGTCGGTGACCCAGGCTGTGCTCATTGGACGATTCAATGTAGACAGCCCAGATCACACGACTCGACCAAGACAACAGACCCAAACGCCCTTGACTTGCGTCCTCTGCCCCCCCAGTGCCCTTGGCGGCAGGGGCGGCGGACGCGACGGCGATGGCGGCGGCGACTGCCGCGGCAGTGACGTCGACGCACTGACTGCACGACCGGGGGGAGGGGGGCGGTGCCGCCACCACGCTCTCCCACGCCGGCTTCCAGCGCGGCGCCCCCCTCCCTGCGGCGGCAGCGGCGGCAGGTCGCGGAAGGGGTTGGGTGCCGCTGCCTCTGCTGCTGCCGCTGCCTTTGTTGTCGCCGTCGGCCCCGCCGCGATGGCGATGCGGTGAGGTGCGACGGCATCGGCCGGTGGTTCCCACTCGGTCTTCCCCAGTGCTGTTGCAGGCGGTGGCGCTGCGGCAGGCGGCGGCACCGGCACGGCTATCCGTGCCCGCGTGGTTCGAAGCCGATGTCAAGCCCCAGGAGAACCTGCTGGCGGCCGCCAATGGCCGCCGCCAAAGACCGCGCGACGGTTCGGCCGCGGGTCAAGAGAAAGGGTTTGGGTGGGGGGTGGGAGGCCCTGCCCGGGGTGGGCACCCTCCCCTGGAATGACCGCGAAGCACGCAAAGCGGTGCTGGGAAAAAGTGGGTGCACCGCGTAGACGGCACACGCAAGGCCGGCCGTGCACCGCGTCGACGACACGCAAGGCCGACCATGCATCGCGGCGGGCGGCGCACGACGCCGCTGCCTCAGTCGACGGCGGGTGTGCACGCGGCGGTGGGGACTCGGGTGCCGCCGCCCCCCCCGGGGCGGCTACCCTGTTGCGGTGGTCCTGGTGGTGGCGGTGGCGGTGTGGCGTCGGCGGCAGGGATGGCGACGGGGGCCGCGGCGGCGGAGCCGCCTACGGGTGGCCCGCCGCCACTTGCGGCGGCTGCGGATGCAGTAAACACAGCCATGGCGGCTGGGCTGAGGGCAGTGGTGGCGGCGGCGGTCGCGGTCGCGGCGGTGGATGGCAACGCACCACCGCCGATGGTAGAGACAGTAGGGATGGCGGCTGGGAAAGCGCTGACGGCGGCGTCCATGGCGACGGCGGCTGGCAAGGCAGTGGTGGTGGCGACGGGGTGTTGGATGGCAAGCCCAAGGCGACGGCGAAGGCGGCGGCTGGCGAGGTTGCGTTGGTGGCGGCGGTGGCGGCGGCTGTGGCGGTGGCAGCAGGGGTGTGCCACCCCCCCATGGAGGATGACGGTGGCACTTTTGGGAAAGGAGCAAGACGTTGGCTGTGGCGGTGGCTGTTGATGGTCGAGAGACCGCCGGGATTTGCGACCGGGGGGGCAGACGTTGGTGGCGTGGATGGCGGAGGTGGCGGTAGGTTTTGGAGAGGGGAGGACAAGACAGAGTCGGCAGCAGTGGAGTGATGAATTGTGCCGCGTGCGCGGCTCGGCGGCGGTGAGGGGGGAAGGGCGGGACGGTGGCTGTGGCAGCGGGCTGTTTTGGAGGGAGGGGGGCGGGATGGGGTCTTTGTTGGTGGGGGGGGGGACAGCCCGGTCGCGGAGGTGGATGGGTGGGGGGTCGGCAACACGGTGGCGGCGGGCACGGCCGCGGAAGCGGCTTGTGCAGAGGGCGTGGCGGTACGATGCTTTCAGCGACACTGGCAGCAGTCAGGGAGCGAGGGGCGGCACCCACACGGCGTCGACAACGGCTGAGGGGGGGAGAGATGGGACAGTGGCGACCGTGACGGTGTTTTATTGGGGAAGGGGGGGGGGGGAAGGACTGAGGTGGGGTTGGAGTTGGCGGTAGGCAGCTCCAGATATGACTGGCGGTGGTCGTAGCGGTTGTTGGCGGCCGTGATGGGAGAAGGTTGCTGGACGTTGTCGGCGGCGGTAAGGAGATAGGGGCGATACTGTGGTGGTGGGGGTGGCGGTATGAGGGGTTGGGCGATGAGCGGCAGCCGCGTTCGTGTTGGTAAGGCGGGCAGGTGGTGGAGAGGTGGGCGGATGGAAGAGAGACGGGCGGGGGGTGGAGAGGCGTGCAGGGGGTGAGATGTAGCCGCGCCGATGGTTGGGGAGCATGGGACGGTGGCAGTGTCCATGAAAGTGGAAACGGGGCGCGGCGCGAGTGAAAGGCGGCGATGGCTGTGGCTCTTGTGAAGGGGGAGATTGCACAGCGGTGGCTGCGGTGGTGGTGAGGGTGAGACGACAGCGGCCAGTTGGTCTGGCAACCAAGCGGCTCGGGTCCGTGTGGGTGCTCAACATTTAGGCTGCTTCAGTAGCTGCAGCCGCGGTGGTGAGGTGGATATGCGTGGGTAGCCGCAGCGCGGTGGCGGGGAGAGCGTGCTTGGGCGAAGACGTCACTTGAAGCAGTTTGTTCCGACAGGAAAGTGGGGCTAGACGCCGTGGGTGGGGGCTGCGGCGTTGGCATTGACATGAGGGCACGATGCGTCAGCGGAAGTATGTACATAATGCGAGCGGGCAGAGGTGACTTTTGCTGTGATTACGGCCGAGCATCCTCTCGGCGACTACTCCAGCCGCCGTCTGCAGTGTCCACAGGGACAGCCGAGGGTGGTGGCCACAGAGACCTTGCGTAGGTGAGGAACACGCTTCGCGAGCGACGCGGCCGCCACCTTGTGCGCGAAGTCAAGTGGCGCTTCCGCAAAAAGAGACGTCAAAGGTAAGGGCACTTTCACCATGTTGCTTTCTGTGCGCATCTTTGACACGTGTTATTCTCGAAGTTGTATAAGGCTTCACCCCTGGATACACCTGAAGAGCTGAGCCTGCGCAAAACGACCTCGTCCACCCAGGGAAGGCGCAAGACAGCTGCGCAGCGGCGGGGAAGCGGTTCACCGCCCGCACGGGACGGTGGACCACGCTCAGGAAGTGGTGCACCCCAAAGGGGGTGCACCAGGGAGCAGCGCTATAGCTCTGAAAAAAAGGTGACCGTCGTAGACCGGCCGCCACAACCCAAAAGAGAAAAACAACAGGCGCTCCCCCCGGCATCCCATCCCCCCCACTGCCCTCCTCAACCACCCTCCCCCAAGGTTGAGTCATCCAAACGACTCAACCCTCACACACCACCTGCCCCCACCTCCCCATCCAGCGTTCTCCGCCAACCTCCTGCCCCCCGTGCAACAGTCAACAGACCCCCCATCTCGTCACCATCCTCCATCACTCTGCGCGTCAACGTCCGCGTCGCTCCCAGTGTCCACGCCCAGCCGCGCGGCCAGGTCCAACGTCAGCAGCTTGTGCAGCCGCCGTAGGACGCGCGTCCGCCGGGCGGCGGGGGGCAGCAGCCCCAGCTCACGCCCCGTGCGGGTGAGAGTGGCCAGCGAGGCGACCGCCGCCGCGGTACCACCCCCACCGGCGGGAAGGGCCTCTACGGGGGGCGCGTCGAGGGCGGCGCCGCCATCAGCGGCGGCGGCCGCGGCGGCCGCCGAGGCTGCGGCAGCCGCCGAAGACGGGGGGGCGGCGCCATCCGGCGACGCGCGACCGCCGTCGCCGCCGCCGGCCGACCAGTAGTGGCCCGCGGTCGCCGCCGACCCAGGGTTGTCACCGCCGCTGCCGCTGCCGCCCGGCGGGGGGCCGCCGTGGCCATTGCCCACGAGCGGTCCCAGGCCAAGGCCGCCCGACGTGCGCGCCCGCTTGGACGCCCCGCCGCCGGTCAGACCCGCTCCACTGGGTCGGCCGCGGGTGCCCAACGGAGACCCCCCCGACGACAGGCCCGCGCCATCATCCCCGCCCGCGGGGCGGCCCACCGCGGGTACGTCCATCACCTCCACCACCGCCATTTCGCGCAGGCGGGCGGCATTGGCAGCGCGAGCGGCGGCCGTCGCCCCCCCCCCCCCGCCCCCTCTGGGAGTATCGGCGGCACCCGTCCCCCCGCCCCTGCCACCCCCTCCACCAGCGCCTCCCGTTGACCCTACTGGCGCCGGCGGTGGCACGAGGACGGTCAACTCGCCCTCGACGAGTCCAAACGGGCACGCCGGGTAGATGCCCCCCCCCAGCAGCTCCGTCCCCCGGAGGCGGTCGAGGGCGTCCACCAGCGCAGGCGCGTCGGTCTTTTGTAGCAGGCGACTACACAGCAACGCCTTGACGCCATTGGTGGACAGGCCGTGTTCCTTGCACAGGCCCTTGAGCTGCTCCCGCGTGTAGGTGGAGAAGAGGGCGGCAGAAAGCGGGTCACCGGCAACCAGCGACGGGGGGGAGGCGCCAGGGGCGGGGGCAATGGGAACAGGGAGGGGCGCAGCCGGGCAGATTGGAACAGCTTCCATGGGAGGGGGTTGGGGGGGTTGAGGCGGTTGGGGCGGCTGGGGAGTGGTGGGTGACGACCCCAGGAGCGGCGCGCTCGCCATCAGGAAGAGGTCACCAGGGGAGGGGCACGATGGGGAGGGGAACAAGAGGGCAGAGGGGACGGAAGGGGGGGGGGGTGGAGTGGAAGGGATGGCGTGCAGAAGTCGACAAAGCCCAAAGGGAGCAGGGCAGCGCCACAGTCCAGAGCCCCACGCCGCGGCACACAGGAGGAGGGAGGAGGCGGGCGATGACCGCCACGGGCACGGCGCACACGGGTGCACACTGGTGGCGGGCGCGCCCAACCCGCGCGCCAACCCAACCGCGGCGGGCGGCGCGCGCATGGAACCGAGCAGCAGTTGGCGTACATGACTGAAAGAAATAATTGTGAGAGAGTCGTCCTGGTCGAAGACAAGACACTTATGCGTAAAGTTGACTTCAATTTATGGAATGTAGCAGCTGACTGGATTTGCGTGTCCGATCGACAAAACGCTCGTGCCGCTCACCGCGAAGGTGAGCGCATGTGCTGTCGCGCGTCATCAGCAATGTCCACGCGTCGGGCCCACGCTGTCCTCGACGCCGACCATTTGCCACGAGGCGCCCCGCGAGACGATGTGTGTCCAACCAAAAGCGTCCAAACAACATCACGGCGAGTGAGCATCATCCTCCGTGCGGGACGTGCGGGAGGGCTACCTCGCACGCCACGCGTCTTGTGGTGGGATCGTGTGGTCCACTGGCGCGTCATGGTTTTTTTTACATACTGTATCCGGATATGTACCGTATTCTTTGCATGTCCCCTTCAACACTCCTCCGGTCACACGCTCTGGTGAGAGGGAGTGGGGGCGTGATTCCCAGTCGAATGGCCCGGCGGGGCCCGACCGCGCAGCCATCGCTGACAAGTGAAGGGCGCGTCCCCCTCTCCTCTCCTGGCCGCCGGCTCACCGTGCACATCTCGGTGGCCACGCTGGGCGGGGTCGCGGGCGAAAGCGCCACCCCCTCTGCAACACCTCGCTGGGCCATCCCCCCCCCTCCTTGCTGTTCCCGTTCGCACACCCCCGAGGCGGCAGCGGCGGTGGTAGCGGCGGCGTGTGCGCGGCCCGACGGCGGCGGTGCGGGCCCCTCTCGACGGTGTACGCACCCGGTTTCTGGGTGTTCCACGGGGCGGTCCGGGCCCAGTGTTGCATCGCGCGGCCCACGCTGCTGTCCACCTGCGTATCTAGTTGGTGCCTCCTCTGCGCTGCGCTGTCCTCTTCCACAGCTGCCGTCGCCGCTACAACCGCCGTGCGGCAGCGGTCGCTGCGTGGCGGTCGCTGCGCGGCGGTCGCTGCGCGGCGTCGTCGAACTTCGAGGGGCTTTGCATCCAGCGCGTGGTGGTGGGGTGCTGAGGGGGGCAGGGCGTGCGCTTGCCCCTCCCCCCTCCCTGTGTTCTGTCCCTTGCCTTCCCGCCCCCGGTTGTTGGTCCCCTCCCCGCCTTGCACCCTCCACCTGCCTCACCCCTTCCTCCCCATTGATCTACTCAACCCCTTTTCGGTCTGATCTCGTGAGCAATACCCTGCTCCAACAGCTGCCCTGCATTCTGTGGAATCATGGACGGCGCTACGACCACCTGTTCATCCGCTGCCATCCCCAAGCAGAAGCTCGTGGCGGCGCTACTGGCTGCCAAGGACGCCTCTGGCAAGTCGCTATCCCAGATCGCCGCCGAGGTGCGCATCACCAACGCGTACTGTGGACAGCTCTTCCTGCGCCAGACGCCGCTTGTGTCGGAGCGCACAACCCGTCGACTTTCAGCGGCTGTGCCCGCTCTGACTCCGGACTTGTTGGCGGCTATGAAGGTCATCCCCGAGCGGACCAATGCAACCGCCGCGGCCGTTCTTCACGAGCCGGCCGCCCGGCGGCTGCATGACATCGTGGGTCACTATGCAGGGACGGTGAAGATGATTGTCGACGAGCAGTTGGGTGATGGCGTCATGTCGGCCGAAGACTTTTTTATGCGCCTGGACACCGTGAAGGGTTCTCGAGGGGAGGACCGGGTGGTTATTCTGCTCGACGGCCGGTTCGTGCCCATTGCCGAGCAGATCCACGCCGAGTCGGTGGCAGACGCTGAGTCCATCCGGTCTGTCGGCGCTGTGCCTGAAGTGGAGGCCGCGGAGGTACCTTGCTCCGAGAGGGGGGGGAGTGTAGCCACTGACCGCCACGATAGCATGAGCGGGGGCGGCGAGGCCGCTTCCATGGCCGCGGCGGAAGTCCATCCTGGAGCTTCTGCCGTCGTCACTCGCGCCATCGGCGCGTCAGACGGGACGGAGAGGGCTACCGCTCGCTCAGCTGCGGAACCGTCCCGCCCTTCGCCCCGGTCATCTCGAGCACGCTCGTCCAGTCGCTCTTCTGCCACGTCTACGGCCCACTCACTGACGCTATCGGCTGGCCACCGGCCGTTGCGGTCGCTGACGATTTCGTCGCGGGAGCCGTCGTCGCGGGGAACGGGCCCCCGTTCAGGCCGAGTTACGGCGGCGGCGTCGGCAGCTGCAGCAGCTGCTGCGCGGCCACGCGGAGGGCCACTCAAGGCCACACCAACCCTGCCGCCCGCGGATGACGCTGCACCGATGTCGGGAGGTACCTCACCCCAGACGGGGCCCCCACCGACAGGTGATGCAGACGGCTACCGCTCTGCTGCGCCGTCGACGGTGCCTTCGGTACCCCCATCATCTCGATACGCCTCGGCGGGCCACGGAGCTCTGCCGACGACAGGGGCGGCGGTGGTCCCGTTGCCGCCGCCGCCGGTGATAACTCGAGATTTCCAGGGAGCTACGACGGCGGTAGGTGATGTTGCGGCTTCGGCCGATTATCCTCGTGGGCACCACGAAGGAACAGCGTCGGCGGACCGTGGGCGTGTCTCTGGTTCTGCCCGCTCTTCCCGTCGCTCTTCCCGCCACTCGGCTGCAGGGGGGGATAGCTCCTCCCGCGCGTCTGGTGAACGAGAGAGACCGGTGCGTCGCAGCGGCGGCAGCACACCCCGCCGCTCTCGCCGATCGTCGCAGCATTCGCGGGGCACTTCGGGTGGCGGGGTAGAAGGTTCCACTGCGGCGGCCGCGACCGCATTCACAGGAGGCGCAGAAGCTGACTCTGTGGCATCACCTGCCGGCGGTAGCAGCCGCCATCTGTCTCGACATTCCTCTCACCTGTCCTCTCGTCATGGTGGCACGGGACCAAGCGATGGTGGCAGTCACCAGCTCACAAGGCGGTCTTCACGTCGGCGGTCTTCGAGCTCCCACCCAATTAGTGAGGAAGGGCCCCCACCGGGCTCGGCCTCGCATCCGTCTGCGGGAGGCGTAGATGCTGCTGCCGAAGACACAGAGAACGTTGGCGACGAGGCGTCTACTGGAGGAGCGGGAGCCCTGGACCGCCACGGTTCTCGGACACACAGCGGGGGCAGCAGCGCTGGTGCGCGGCTGTCTGCGCGTCTCTCATCCGAAGAGGTTTCGCTGCGTGAACAGGAGAGCCAGTCTCAGGAGCGTGCGCTTGCATGGGCGGCCCAGCAGCGTGCGTCGCTTGACCGTCAGCCGCCGACCGAGGTGCCTGACGACCCTGACGCTGAAGTCCGGCGGGAGCAGGCCGAAGCACGCCGCCGCCGGGACGCAGAGTTGCGGGCGCGACAAGAGGCCCTCTTTCGGCGGCAGCCGTATCGTCCCACGTACGCTCCACCTCAGCCACGGCCGGAGGGCCCACCGCAGCCGTACTATCAAGGACATGATGGCGAAGCGGCGGCCGCGGCTTCTCAAACGTCTGCCTGGGAAACACGCGAGGACCCTGGTCGACGAGCTCCTGTGCCTACCTATCCCGAGCAGGGCCACCATGCTTGGCCAGCCGCGAGAGACGAGGCACCGGAGACTGTGTCGATGCGCGGCTACGTTGCTGCACGTGGCCCTATCGGACCGACCGCTTTCGACGATGGGCGGCATTACGGTGCCGCTCTGCCGCCCCGACCGTATGGGGACAGCTTTCGCGGAGCTGCAGGGCCGACCGCATACGACTTTGGTGGCCGCCCTGATGTCCGGCCGTCGAGAGTCTATGGAGATGGCGACCACGGTGCCCCCCCGCGGCCTGTTTACCACGACGGCCGAGTGGTCGCGGGCGGGGACGTCTTGCGCCCTGTCTCTCCCGAACAGCGCAGCCACGAAGGTGAGATGGCGCGCACGCAGGCCGCGTGGCAGGCGAGACTCATGGCCTACTACCAGCGCCAGCAACAAGAGTACGAAGATATGGAGGCTACCCAGCAGCAAGCGCTCGCTCAGCAGCAGGAAGAAGAGGAAGTGCGGGTGCGGCAGCTGGCCGCAGAGGAGGAAGCACCTGTTGCAACCTCCCCGCCCCCCTCTCTTCAATCGTCCGTGGGCGTGTATGCGCGAGAGCCCGTGGGACCCCCTGGCGGGGTGCTTCTCCCTGCGAGCGTGACGACGCGATCAATGGAGATGGGCAGCGGTACGTCGCCTTTTCCATCAGCGAGTACGACTACGGGCAGTCGCCCGGCTGGGATATCGGCTTCGACAAGCGGCCCCTCAGACGCGCGTCCTTCGATCGAACCTGAGGAGACTCTGACGGCTACGGCAACGGGGTCCCTACCCACCGAGCCGCCCGGTCCTTCACTTGGTAAGGGAGGCAGCGAGAGCACGGTCTCGGGCTCATCCTCGCACACAGACAGCGGCAGCAGCAACGAGGTATTCGTTCCTGCAGCTCCCACTATTCCCGGTGAGCTCAGCCCTTCGGTTCCTGATTCCGGGCCAGTAGTTCGGATCGACTCTAGTCTCGCCGAAGGGAGCTCCTATGGGCCACCAGACTCCACGTCGATGTCGCTTCCTGGAGCGACGCCTGGTGTGGAGCGAGCCCTGAGCACTGGGTCGGTGGGTGACACGTCTGCGGCGGCCGCTATGGACGTGGAGCCGGAGCGCGCGTCGTCACGGTCGCCATTGTCACCCGCGCCCGTCAGGGCTGACGACGTGCCGCAGACTCCTCCTTGTGTGGCTGAGGGCAGCGAGCATTGGTCACCGACACCGCCGATGCGGAAAGAACCAAAGCCGGAGATACCCTCGGCGTCACCTCCACCGCACTCCTCCAGCGACGACGGGTCTGTCCACGAGCAGTCGTCGAGGACTTCTGAGCAGGCCATGTCGCCGTCACCGGACACCACAGCTGAAAGAGTGGGCGTGGCGCGGGACCATAGCATTGCAGGTGGCGAGATGAATCCGTCCACTGCCGTGCCCAGCGAGTCAACCGAGCCGGCCACAGCTCCATCTCTGCTATCTCGCCTCCGAGACCGCATCCTCGGCTCTGATGACGAGTCTGACCACTCTGCGGGGGCGGCTGAGTCTGCCAAAGGCGATGATGTCGTCCCTGCCGACACTGATCCGTCGCGAGTCAAGGACGAGGCTGCAGATTCTGGTGAGCAGACCAAGCCTGCCACCAGTGCCTCTTGCAGTTCATCGCCATCGGAAGCTGCTGCGGCTTCTGAGGCAAAGCCTGCGACGGGTGGCTTGCTTCGTCTGTTCCGCGGTAAGGACGCTGACCGCGACGACCGCAGCGATAGTAGCCGCGGCTCGGGTGATGGTAGCAAGACTGGTGAGACGCGGTCCGGGCTGCTCGGACTGTTTCGCCGAAAGAGACCTGATTCAGAGGAGAGCAGGAGCTCGTCAGCTCAACGCGCCGCTGATGGGTCTGAGGCGCGTATCGGTGCGGGCGAGAGCAGGGCCGAAGCGCAGCGGACCGATGCAGAACCAGATGCTGCTGATAAGGACGGCGAAGTGGCTGAATCCGCTCCTGTTCGGGCGGCTGACCGAGGCGTAACTTCTGCTTTGCCAGAAGCAAAACGCCAAGCGGACGTCCCAACTGGCGGCAGTCTCCTGGGCCTATTTCGACGCGACGACGATGAAGAGGACTTGTCCTCGTTGGGGGCGGAGGCTCCCACGGATGGCCAGCGTGCTCCTGATTCTTCCTGGGCGACGTCCTCGGGCGGAAAAGCTTTCAAGACGGGTGGTCTCCTAGGTCTCTTCCGGCGTGACCGTTCGGATGGCGCAGAGGGCAGTCCGACAGTGACGCCTCCTGCCTCGACCGTCGATGCCGGGCGAGTGCCGCCAGAGACCCCTGCCTCCCCTCCCCCCCACGCTATGCGAGGCCCAGCAGTGGGCGGCCCAACTGCCACTCTTCCCGCCGCGGTAGATGATGCCGTGCCTGTACCGGCGCGGTCATTGCCGTCATCCTCTCATCGTGGCAAGTCAGATGACGTGTCGAGCGATCGGACAGAGACACCTCCCGTGTCTACTGACGATGCCATGCCGGTGCTCCCGTCAACTTCAGCATCTCTCGTGCGTCGTGAGTTTCCCAGCAAAGAAAGTGGCAGTCCAACCGCAACGCCTCCCGCTTCGACAGACGATGCCGTGCCGGTGCCACCGCCTACCTTTGCGTCACCCTCCCTACCCGGCCTGCCTGCTGAAGCAGAGGGTGGATTGGAAGAGGCGCCTCCCTTGTCAACTGACGATGTTGTTCCTGTGCCACCTCCGACCCTTGCGTCTCTCTTGGATGATGCATCGGCGGCGTCACCTCCGTTGTCGAGGGAGGTGCTTGAGGAGCACCAGCGGGCCCAAGCCGCCGGTCGGACTACGGACCGTGCGCTGACGCTGCCGACCTCTTCTGTCACACGGGCCGCCGAGGCGGTAGTGACTCCCTCTGACTCGCAGTCTTATGGTTCGCGAGTCGCTCGTGCTCAACTTGATGAACCTCCGCTGGCTTCCGCGCAAGAGTCTTCGCCTGCAGCCGCTCCCGTGGCTGATCCGGCGATCGATCTGTCTGCAGGAGCCATGGGCAGCAGCGACACGGCGCCCTACCTCAGCCGCGATGAGAGCTCATATACTGTGCACTCTGCTCTGTCGGCGCTGAGCACGTCTTCTGCTGACGGGGTGGCCTCTCCTGCTTCAGACCATGACACACCCACTCCCGCTGCAGAGGTCATTCGAGGTGCGCCGTATGTGGGTGAGGTTACTCTGACCAATGCGGCCGCCGTCGGTCCGGGGCAGGTTGCGGAGCCCCTTGCGCGCGGTCGGATTGATAGCTCTGCTGGTAGCGGCAAAGTGTCATCCGCTGGAGACTCAGGCGCCGCTGCTCCGTGGGAGGTACCGTCACAGCGCGACCGCGGCGTTGTGCGGGACGACAGCGGCGAGCGTGGCGCCGAGGCGCCGTCGAGTGAGCACCCACCGGTGGACGCCGACGCCCGGTGGCCGTCTGCAGGCCCGAGTATGGAGGCCGGTGGGGCTGCCGCGCTCGTTGACGCGGCCGCAGGCCCGAGTATGGAGGCCGGTGGGGCTGCCGCGCTCGTTGACGCGGCCGCGCCGCGCTCTTCCACGACCTCGACGGGTAGCACCGAGACGGACACGGGCGGTGAAGAGGGGCCTCCTGGGCCGCCAGCAGGTGAAGGCGATGATGCTGAGAGCGGTGGCGGCGGCTTCCTCTCGCACCTCAAGGAGCGAGTGCTTGGCCGGCGCCGTCGCAAGAAGCGCCACGCTCGCGACGCCGCCGCTGCTGCTGCCGCCGCTGCCGCAGCTGCAGCGGATGTGGAGGCCCCCCCGCCGGGTGGCGAGGTTCCCGAGGACGAGCTGGTTCCACCGCCGCCGGGGGCGCTGCAAGCCATGCCGCCCCCTCTGCCCACCCCAGCTGGCGCCGGTGCTGTGAGCACCACGCGAGGTCTTCCGTCAGGCACCGTGGCGGGCGCGGGCGCCAGTGATGCAGCGCAAGTTGTGGGCACGGGCGTCCCCGCGACCGCTGGTGCAGGCACCGCCGACGTCGTGACCCCCCCGTACGGCGCCGTGGCCGATACAGACGTGCCACCCCAGCCCCTTCCGGCGGTAGGGGCCCCCCCCACCCCCGTCACCCCCCCTGCGTCGTCGACTGGGCGAGGCGAACTCCGCGGCAGCCTCGTGTCGGCTCCACGTTCGGGCCCGCAGTCGGCTTCCCCGTCGGGCTCCCCCTCGGGCTCTGCCTCTGCCTCTGCGTCGGGCTCGTCTGGGGGTGGTTCGCGCGGCCGTCACTCCCACCGGCGGCGGCGGCGGCACAGGGCGGTTGCCGCGGCGGTGGCGCCCGCGGCTGTGGGGGCAACGTTGGTGCCCGCGGGGGAGACGGGGCTGGCGGCCGCCATGGCCCGCGCCGAGGCGTCGGGGCGTGTCGAGGCGGTACCCGTCGGTGCCAAGCGCTCCCTCCTCGAGGGCGACACGGTCGAGCCCGCCGACGTGGCGGCCGCGGACACCCCCGAGTTGGCGGCGATTGAGGGGACGTTTGCGAGGGCGGTCGACTATGGGCGGGCCACGTTCACGGTGGAGGACCTGCCGCGGCCCGTCACCCGCGGGACGGCGACGGTTTGACACTACTGGCCGTGTCCGTGATGGGAGGTCATGGCCGCGGCGGAGAGTGGGCGCGTAGCGGCCCCTTGGACCTGCCGCTGGTCGTTGCGCCACCCGCTGCTGTCTATGTACCTTTCCACCATCGCTGTTGGTCGTGTGTTTTCTGCATTTCTTTGCGGCGCTGGGTCGTGGGTGCGCGGGGGGCGCCTCTGCCTGATCGTCACGACCTCTGCTGCTGGTGGGGGAGGGGGGGGAGGGAAGAGGGTGGGAGGATGGCGGCGCGTGTCTGCTTGTTTTTGTTGTTTTTTTTCGCCAGCCGAGCGTCGGCTGGAGCGCGATGCCCGATGACGTCCGTAGGGGTTGCCCTTGCTGCCAATGGCGGCTGTGCTTGCCCGAGGGGTGTGGGACCGCTTGCCCGTGACGGGTGCCAGGCTGCGTGCGGGCGTGTGCACCCCGCTGGGCACGCCCGCCCTGGTTTGCCCGCCTTTTTTTTTTGCTTTCGTTTTGTCCGGTGCCATGGGCCGCCGCTGGGACCCCACAGCACCGCCATCAGCCGCCTGCGCCACCACCCCCCCCACCTACTGACAGGCAGGCGCTCTACATACACGCGCCTCAGTCTCCCTGCCCCCCCCTCCCCCCCCTCATAAACTCCCACCCACCACCCCCCCCCGTCACAAGCAACCTTCCCCCCCCCCCTCTTCCCTCCTCACTCCTCTGCCAGCAGCCGCTGCGCCACCTCCTCCACCCGCGCCTCTACCCGGCGGGGCACTCCTCCCCGGCGGCGGCGCCGCCGCCGCCGCCCCACCCCCCCCCGCCCCTCCTCCCGTGCCACCTCGGCGGCCACCACCCCCGGCGCCAGCCGCCGGAGCGACCGCAGCTCCACCTCCCAGTCGGGCTCGGGCGCCCCCGCCGCCGCCGCCGCCGCCGCCCGCGCGGCGTGCGCGCGCGCCAGCTGCGACCGCAGCCGCCGCGTGATGCGCCGCAGCGTCGCCGCGTCGGCTGCCGCCGCCGACGCCGCCTCTGTCGCTGCCGCCGCCGCCGCCGCGTCGGTGGTGCTGGTGCGGGTGCTGGTGGCGAGGGGGGGGGGGGGGAGGAAAGGGGGGGGGGGGGAGGGGGGGGGGGCCGCCGCTGCCCAGCCGCCCCGGCCGCCCCCCCAGCCAGCCGGTAAGAGCCACGCCATCGACCAGGGGCGGGGGGGGTAGCCACGGGTGCCGGCGCCGCTGCCGCCGCCGCCGCCGCCGCCGCCGCCGCCGTCGCCGCCGTTGGCGGGGGCGGCTGCGGCGGCGGCGGCGGCGGCCGCGTCATCGGCGGCGGCTTCCAGCTCGGCCTCGGCGGCCGCCGCGGCGGCCGCCAGCGCCGCCGCCGACGGAGGGGCCCCAGCCAGACCACGGGGGGCACCCCCCGCCGCGCCGTCTGCGGTGGCCGGCGCGCCGCCGCGCAGCGCCCGGACGGCGGCGACGAGGCGGGCGCGGAGCCCCCCCCCCTGCCCCGCCCCCCCCACCCCTGGCAGCGTCTGGGGCTGCGACGCCGGCAGCGACGGCGACGGCGGCGGCCACACGGCGGCGGCGGGAGGTGGGGGCACGGCGCGGCGGCGGCGGTGGCGGCGGCCGTGGCCGCCGTCCTTGGCCGCCGCAACGGCAGCGGCGGCGGCCGAGTGGATGGCCGCGGCGGCTTCGGTGCGCTCGGCGGCCCGCCGGCGGCGGGCCGCCTCCTCCGTCGCACCCGCCGCACGGGCGGCGCCGGAATCCCCGCGGAGGGGGGCGGGGAGGAGCGACGCCAGCCGCCATGACCGGTGACGCGGGGGGGGGGGGGGGGCGCCGGGGGGGGGGGGGTTGGCAACGGGGGGGGGGGGAGGGGGAGGAGCGCCAGCGGTGCCCCCCCGCCGCCGCCGCCGCCATACCACCGCAGCGTTGGCAGGTGGGGGAGGGTGAGGGAGAGTGCCTTGCGGCCGCCTCGCGCCCGGGGGGGCGAGGGGGGATGGACGCGGGGGGCGGTCCTCATGAGGGGGGGAGGGGCGGGGAAGGGGGGCGCCCGTTGGCGGGGGGGGGAGGCGCGGCCCCGTGACCCGCCCGCCCGCCGCCCCACTGCCGCGGCCGCCGCCACCACCGCCGCTGCCGCCCGGGAAGGGCGGGAGGGGCGGGAGCTGCCCCTGCCCGCCGCCCCGCGCGCCCGCCCGTGGCCACGCACGCCGCCGCCGCCGCTGCCGCCGCCGCCACCACCGCCGGACGCCGACGACGCTGTCGGCGTTGGCAGTGGCGCCGGCGGCAGCGCCGCCGAGGTGGGTGGGGGTGGGGGTGGGGGTAGCGACGGGGGTGGGGGGGAGGGTGGGGGCGGCGTTTGTGTCGTCGGCAGGCCCACCATGTCCACGCCGCCAATGCCAGGCGCGACCGACGAGGCCGCAACGGCGCCGTCGCCGTCGCCGTCGCCGCCGCCGTGGGGGGCAACCGCAAGGGTGGGGCTGTACGTGGCCGCCGCCGCCGTCAACGACGCGGCACCCGACGCGGGTGGGGGGGGGGACGGCCGGGGCACCTCTGGCAATGATGGCGGCGGGGTGCCGCCGGCCGCCGTCGCCGCCGTCGCCGCCGCCGCCGCCGCCGCCGCCGCCGCCGCCGCTGCCATCACAACTGCCGGGGGCCCCGGCTCGCCACCACCGCCGCCGCCGACGGGCGCCCCAACCGTCGCGACCGCCGCTGCCGCGGCGGCCACCACCACCACCGCCACCACCACCGCCGCTGCCGCCGCCGCCGCTGCCGCCGCCGCTCTCATCCCGTGGTGACGGTGGCGGCGGCGACGGCGGCGGCGGCGTTGAGGATGGGGGTGGGTGCCGCCGCCACCGCCGGGCCGGCCGGCTGCAACTGCGGCCGCCGACGCGGCGGCCGCCGCCGCTGCCACTGTCGTGGCCCCCGCCATGGCCGCGTCGTCCAGACCCCGAGTGTTGCCGAGACCGGCCGGGGAGGGGGGGGGGGGGTGGTGAGACGCTCCAAGCACGACGCGGGGGGAGGGTGAGCGGCGGGGGCACCGCCGGGGAGAGGGGGACGACGACGCCCCGACCGTCAAGCCCCCCCTGGTGGCCGGGATGGAACACCCCCCCTCCCCAGGCTCGGGTGTGGTGGGTGTCAAGGCGGCAAAGGGAGGGGACGAGAGGGGTATGGGGGAGAGGAGAGGGCAACGAAAAGGGGGCGGCACGTTGGCGGACCCGCCCTGCCCGCCCCGCCCCCCCAACGCGGCCGCACCCACCGCGGCGCCGAATGAGCGCACCCGACCGCCACGGCGCTTACACGGGCGCGGCCACCGCGGGGGCCGCCACCGCCCCGGTGGCTCCCGGTGGGGGCGCCATCCCTGGGGGGGGGGTGGGCACAGCGGCCGCGGCCGCCCGCGGACGGCGGCGGCGGCGGCTTTGCGGGGCGGCCGCCGCGGGCGGGGAGGCGGGCGGGCGGGCGGGCGGGCGGCGGTCGACGGGCCGGCTGGGCGCGGTCGACGGCTGGCTGGCCAGGCGGGCGGGTGTGTCGTCGTCCGTGACGGTGGCGTACATTGGTAGAGCAGCGGCGGCGGCACGGGGCGGTGGGGAAGCGGCAGAGGACGGGGGCGGTGGTGGGTGGGGGGCGGCGACGGGCGATGGGAGGACGGGGACGGGGACGGGGCGGCGACGACCGCCTGCCCACACACACCCTCGCGCGGGCGTGGCGGCTGGCTGGTGGAATTTTTTGATCCTCGTCGGGGTGCCCATGCCATTCCAATTGTGGCTGAAAGTGGCTTCCGGGGTGTCTGCCGGGTCGGATCCTCGGATTGCATGACACGGGGTGACACACTTGACTCCTAAGAGTCCAACCGTCACAATCCTAATTGTAGTGCTCTGACAACCCTGCGCGAGACAACTGTTGGGTGCAAGAGGACTGTCGTTGTCGACATCCCATTGGATACGGCACCGTTGGGACGGTGCCCAAGATCCCATCAATGAATGGACTTTTGCTTGGTACGACCCTTTTGCATTCCTACAGTCCTACTGCCTCATCACGTGTCTCCTTCCCAGTCCCCCACTGCCCAGTTCCACCACCAGCCCCAGCCGCCCCTCTCCCCCGCCAAAAAAAGAAAAGCAGACGCGACCAACAGCGCCCGGCCGAGGGCCCGACCGCTGTCCCACCCCGAGGCACCAACCCCCCCCCTCGCGCCGCCACCACCCTTCTCCCACGCCTCGTGGTCGGCAACAGGGGACAAGAAGAAAGGCGCGCGCCTGCGCGACCGACGACGGCGGGGGGGCGGGGGGAGTGGGGGGGGGGGGGGGTGATGACCCAAAATGGCGGGGGCGTTGTGCCCTTTCGCGCCACGGCCACATCCCATTCTCCCCTTTTGCCCCCCCCCCCCCCCCCCCCCCCCGCAAAGGTTTTGTGGCGCGGCCTGCACCCCTCTCCACCCACACGAGGCCCCCCCCCCCCCCCCCCCCCACAAACCCCACACCCGCGACGACCACATCTGGGCGCGCGCCAAGCACAGCGCACCCCCCCCCCCCCACCGTCGGGCGGTCAGGAAAAAAAAGGGCGGGCGACGGGCGCGCGCCAAGCCCCCCCCGCCCCCCCCCCCCCCCCATCTCCCACAATCCCCGCCTGTCATACTCACAGCCACAGTCCACCACCACTCCCATCCCCTCCTCTGCGGCCATAGCCCCCCCCCCCCCCCTCCTCTACCCCCCAACGCCCCCCACCCACCCCCCCTTCCTCAGCGGCCCGGGGGGGGGCAGGCGGAGCTCGGCCCCCCCCCCTCCCTCCCCCCCCCCGACAGTGGGCCGGCGCCCCCCCCCCTCCCCCGCCCCCCCCCACCCCCACACGCCGCCCGGCCGCCGGCGCCATGCCGTCGGCTCCTCTGGCCAACCCCCCGCCCGCCGCGGGGTACGTACGTCCCCCCCAACCCCCTCCCGCGCGCTCGCCGTGCCCATCCCCCCCCCCCACACCTTACCCCCTCCGCTCCACACACACACACCAACCCCCACCCGCGGGTACGAGTCACCGATGCATCCGCCCTGCGGGCGCGCCACTTCCCCCCCCCCCCCCCTCAACCTCGCCCCGCCGCCCGCCTTATCTATCTATCTATCCCCGCCACCCCCGGCGGCCCCCCGCCATTCCCGCCCCCCACCCCACCCCACCCCACCCCACCCCACCCGCGCGCGCGGGAGAGGGGGGGGGGGGGGGGGGGAGGTGGCGCGGTGGCGGCGGCCGCTGGCCGCGGGCGCCATCCCCGCCCCCGCCGCCCCCCCCTCCCTGTGTATCGCGCGGCGGCCGCCCGCCCGCCCGGCCGCCCGCCCGCGCGGCCGGGGGCCATCGCGCGGCGACCGACCCCCCCCCCCCCCCCGCCCCAGTGGGACGTTGGCGGCGCCGTGGCCGTGGCGGAGCGCGCGCGCTGGGTGTGCGGCGGCGGGTGGGGAGGTGGGGGGGGGGGGGGGTGGGGCGACAAGCCGGTGGCTGCGCGAGGTGCTCTACCCTCCCCCCCCCCCCCCGCCGCCCCTTTCCCCCACTCCACCCCCGCTTCCCACCTCCACCACCCCCTTCCTCCACACCTCCCACCTCGCTGTGGGGGCCTCGTGCCCACCTCCTTGCCCGTGTACTGTATACATTGACGGCCTCGTTGGCACCGCCCCCCCACTCCCTCCCTTCCCGCGCCGCCAACCCCCCCGCGTGAGCGTCGACGGCCGCCCCGCAAGTCCCGCCACTCACGCGCCTTCCCCCCCCCCCCCCCCCCCCTTGGCTGCCCCCGCCCCCCTCTCCCCCCCTTTTACCCGTCGCGGCGGGGCGGTGGTCGTGCGTCCGCGTCGCCGTCACCACCACGCCGGCATCGACCGCGCGCGCGCGCACTGTTTTTTTTTTTTTCCTCCGCCGCCGCCGCCACCACCACCGCCTCGACGGTTTCCCCCCCCCCCCCCCCCCCGCCACCCTCCCCACCCCTCCCCCCTTCCTCCTTTCGCCCCCTCTCCGATGGCTGCCAACGCCACCGCCGGCGCCGACCCGGGTATCCCCCCCGCCGCCGTCGCCGCCGTCGCCGCCGCCGCCGCCGCTGCCGCCGCTGCCGATGCAAGCGGCGGCTGGGCAGACGCCGTCGGCGACGACGGCTGGGCGGCGGCGGCGGCGGGGGGGGGCGCCCCCCTGCCGCCCCTGTCCCCCCCGCCGGCCCACCTCCCTTCCCCCGGCCACCACCACCGCGGCCCCCACCAGCCGGCTGCCCCGTCCACCGCCGCCGCCACCACCGCCGCCGCCGCTGCCGCTGCCGCCGCGCAAGTGGCGGCGGCGGCGGTTGCGGCGGCGGAGGTGGGGGCAGCGGACCATGACGATGCCGGCAGCGGCGGTGGCGGTGGCGGCGGCGGCGGTGACGGCGGCGGCGGTGACGGCGGCGGTGACGATGGTGGGCTGGGCCCCGCCGCGGACGCGGTGGCCGAAGCGTGGCTGTGGGCGGATGCCGACCTAAGTGGCAGCATCGAGGGCGGCGGTACGTGGTGTGTGGTCTGGGAGGAAGGAGGGGGTGGGGGGGAGGGGGGGGGGGAGAGCAGCGAGAGGCACCGCTCGCGACGGCCGCGTGTCCGGTTGACAGACCAGCCAACTGACGGCACATGCTATTTCGTACACTGCTTCTTGTCGTGCTGTGCGTCCCCTCCCCACCCTGTGTTCGGCCCCCATTCTGCCCTTCCCGTTTCTCTTCTCTTTCTGCTCGCCCCCCCCTACCCCTCCCTCCTGTACTTCCTGCTGTCCATCTTCCCCTCCCGTCTGCTGTGCCCTCGTCCACCCTCCTCCGTCCCTTGTTCCTTTTCCCCCTGTCCACAGCCTATGGCGCCCCCTCCACGGCGCCCTCCCTCTTCACCCCCTCCCTCTTTGCGGGCAGCCTCTTTTGCGACGAGCCGCCCATCCCCCCCCTCGGTGGCCCCCCCCCCCCCCCCCCCCCCCCCCACCACCCCACCGCACCACCACTACCCCCACCACCACTGCCACCCCCACCACCCCCACCACCACCACCACCACCCCCACCACCCCCACCGCCACCGCCGCCGCAGCCGCCGCGGCGGTGGCGGTGGCCCTCGGCGCCAGCGGCGGCCTCCCCCCGTCTGGCCGCCTCCTCTCCCCCGCCTCGGTGGCGGCGGCGCTGCTCGCCGACGACGCGCCGCTGCCGTCCCCCGACGCGGGCGCGTTTGGTGGCATCGTCAGCGGCGGCGGCGGCAGCAGCGGGGGCGGCGGGGGAGGGCTGCAGCACACCCCCGCCGCCCCCCCGGGGGGGGGGTGCTTCCGTTGGGGGGGGGGGGGAGGGGCGCCGCGGCTCGCTACGCCGCCCGCCGCCCCCCGCGGATGCCCCGGCCGCCCGTCTTCCTCGCCGCCCCGCTGGTCACCCGGGGGGGGTGGCCGCACGACGACGACGGGGCGGGGCCGCCGGTCGACGCCCCCGCCGTCCCGCGGGGGGTGCTCGTTGGCGCCCCGGCGGGGGCGGCGGCCGCGGCGGTGGCGGGGGGGGCGTTTGGCCTGCCAGGGGGTGGGGGCTGGTGGGCGCCGCCGCCGCCGCCGTCGCCGTCGGCGCTGCCTTTGGCGCCGCCGTCGCCGTCGGTGGTGCCGCCGCCGCTGCCGCTGGACGTGCCCGCCGGTGGAGTGGCCCCCCGGCGGGGGCGGCGCACGCGGTCGGGGGTGGCGGCGGCGGCGGGGGTGGAGGTGCTGGGGCGCTGCCAGCTCAGCCGACGAGGTAGGTGGCGTTGCGTGCGGGGAGGGATGGGGTGGGGGCTGGTTGGGAGGGGAGGACGGGGGGCAGCAGGAGGGCCGGAGGAGTACACGCAGTGACTGTGGGGAGGGGGGGGGGGGTGGGGGTGCAGAGGCTGGCAGGGCGGGCATACGGGAAGAGGCGGCGGACCGACCCCCCGCGCCGACAGGTGCCCAGACACTGACCTGATGATGTGTGGTGGACGCCCTCGGCGCTGCCGCGGTTTGCCCCCTACGGCCCCCTCTCGCTGCCTGTCGACTGCCTCGTTTTTTGGCCCCCTCCGCTTCCCCTCCCCCCCCCATCCCCGCAGTCACCGTCTGCGTGACCACCACCCCCCCCACCCCCCCGCCCGCCCCCACACCCGCTCCCACACGTTTGGCTCGGGCGCCTCTGCCGTCGCCGGCCGCCCCCCCCCGGCCACCCGCCGGTGCCGCCGCCCCCCCCGCGGTGGCACGCCAGCCCCCGCTGCGGCGGCGGTGGGCGGCGCCGCCGTGGCCACCCCCGCGGGTGCGGCCGCGCCGCCGCCGCCGCCGCCGCTGTCGGGCGGGCCCCCGCCACCGCCCCCGCCGCCGCCGCCGCCGCTGCCGCCGCTGCCGCCGCCGCTGCCGCCGCCACCACCCGCGGTGGTGGTCAAGTTCGAGGCCGCCACACCGCGTGGCGCCGGCGACGGGGGCGCCGCCGCCGCCGCCGCCGCCGCCCCCGCGCCGTCGGTGTCACCGTCGGTGGCGGCGGCGGCAGCGTCGGGGCGGCCGCTGGCGGGCGGCGGCCTGCCGCCGGCCAAGCGCCGGCGGGTGCCCCCCCCCCCCGCACGGGCCGCGCCGACGCCGCCCCCGCCCCTACCCCCGCCGCCGCCGCTGCCACTCGACCTGCCCCTGCCGCCGCTGCCGCTGCCATTCTCCCTGTTTGCTGCTGCGGCCGCCGCCGCGACGGGCGGCGCCGCCGGTGGGGGGGCGGCGGCGGCGGCGGCGGCGGCGGCGGCCCACGCGGCGCCGGTACCGGAACCGGCACCGGCGGCGGCAGCCGCGGCGGCGGCGGCGGCGGCGGCGGCAACAAGGCAGGTCGCCGCACCCGCGCCTCCCCCGCGCGCCGCCCCCACCCCGGTGCTGCCCCCCACCGCCGGTGGTGGCGGCAGCAGCAGGGGCGGCCGCGTGGGGGGCTCCCCGGGGCGTCCCACCGCCGGCGCCCCCCCGTCCCCCCCCACGCTGCCGCCGTCCCCCCCCGCGGTGGTGTCCACCGAGCTCCACGCCCGGCTGGGCGCGCTCATGGGGCCCCGCCGCCCGCCAGCCGTGGCGGCCGTCGTGTCTGCCGCCCCGCCCGCCATCGCCGCCCCCACCACGCCCACCACCACACCTACCACTACCACCACCATCGCCACCGCATCGGCCCGCGTTTCCGCCGCCGCCACACCCCCCCCTGCCGCCGCTACCACCACCACCGCCACCGCCGCTGCTGCCCCGGCGACCGCAGCGGCGGCGGCGGCCACGTCGGCGGCGGGCCCACTGGCGGCAGCGGCAGCGGTGGCGGCAGGCCGGCGTCCGCCGCGGCCGGCGGGCGTCGGCGGCGCTCTCGCCATGGTCGTCCGCAAGCGGCGGCCGCGCGGCGGCTGGGCGGCCGCCCGCGGGTGGGGGGTGGGGGGCGGCGCCAAGGGCGCGGCCGCCGCCGCCGCCGCCGCCGCCGCCGCCGCCTCATCGACCGCCACCAGTGGCAGGGGGTGACCGGCACCCCGGCGCCACCCCCACCGCCCACCACCCCGCGCCCCGGCGGTGGGGGCTCCCGGCGGTTACGTGGGCGCCACGCCTGTGGGGGGAGGTACGACACGGGGGGGGGCCTTGGCCAGCCTCGTTTTTGTGTGCCGTGTTAGTACGACAGTGGGGGTGGGGGGGTCTGCCCTGCTGTGCTTTGCTGCGCTGCTCCTATTTTCAGGTGCTTTTCTGTCCTCCGTTGCCGGTCAGTACAGTACTGTACGTCTGCATTCGGCTCCCCATCTTGCGCCTCTTGAGTGCTCGAGCTGCAGCGGGAGCTTGGGGCAGCAACACGAATTGCGGAGTGCCGTCCACCCTAGAGGGGGGAGGGGGGGGTCGCGTGGGGTGCGTGGAGGTCACATCAACATGAGTGTAGAGCAATCTTCAATGACAATAGCACGCACCTGCCTTGCGTTCTTTGGCACAGCCCTACGTTCTTTGGCGGGATCCCCCTCCCCCCCACACATAGCAGCGGATGCTGTGTTCTTCCCCCCCCTTTGAGGCCCCTCCCATAACAGCTCAGGACCCGCACAGGGCGGCCGGGTCAGGAACCAGCAGGTCCCCCTCCACAAAGTTGATCAGGTTCCCACCATCACCCCGCACGACCCTGTCAGCGGGGACACCCACCCCCGCCGGTGTACCGCCGACTGCGGGTCCCGGTCCAGGGCGCCACGGATGACCTCTGCCTGGATGCGGCCGCCCAGCGGTAGCCCTGCCTGTGCGACGGAGTGGGGATACGGCGTTGTTCTGCATTTCCTGCTCTATGCTTTTTCCTGTATCTTTCTTTTTCGCTTTTGCTCTTCGCGCATGTGGTGCGCACAGCTACTGGAGGGTACGCTTGGGCACCGCGCATCATGCGGTGCAGGGTGGGTGGGACAGGGAGCTTGCGGAAGACAGAACAGAAGAACGATGCGGTGTCCGCCACCCCTGAGGGAGGCACCCACAGGGCGCACCAGTCTTGACCTTGGGTGCCGCAACAGATGAGGCCGGCACCCTCCTTGACACCGAAATCTCCCCTCCGCCTCACCAACTGTCAAGACTTGTCATCGCGGGGAGGCGTACTGTAAATAAGTAGAAACGGTACGGTGCGCTCCCCGCCCGAGCGGCGTCGACCAATCTGAATCCGAGCCGCCGCCGGAGAAGCGTGCAACGTCGGCGCGTCGCGCCGGCCGCCGTCGCGTTGCGCTGCCGCCCCCCCCCCCGTCGCGTTGCCGGTCGACCTCGCCGGCAGGGGCACGCGGGAGCGGCCGCCACCCTCCCTCCCATCGTCTTCTTTCAGTGTCGGCGCGGTCGACGGCACGCCCCCCCCCCCCTCCCCCGCCCACCCCGACGCGTTCCCACCGTGAGCTCCCGCGCGGCTGCGAGAGGAGGCAGCGCGTTGGGAGCTCTGGGCTGTGGATGCAGCCATGGTGCCAGTCGCCACGCCACGCCGGGGGTGCGCGACCGTGCAGCTCCGCCGGGGCTAGAAAGAAAAGGGATACCTGGTGGTCGGGGAGGGTGCGTCCATAGGAGCTTGGGTCAGCCACCGCAGCTGCGCCCAGCACGGCACCCGAGCTTGGCCGCGTCGACACACACGGGGTGGGCCTCAGCCGGTGGCGTCTGCCAACGGCGTCCTCGCCCCGCAGACATCAGGGGCGCCGCCCCCTGCTCCTCCTTCCCGCCGGCTTGGCACCCCACCCCACCCATGGGCCCCCGCGCCGTGGCGGCGGGCGCCCCCGCGGCGCTGCTGCTGCTGGCGGCGGCGCTCCTGGCCGCCGCCGCCGCCGCCCCCACCCCCGCGCGAGGGGGGTTTGTCGGGGTGCTCTTCCCCTCCCTCCCCGCGTGCAACCTCCCGCGGCCCTTCCTCGTCAACATTAGCGCGGCGGGGAGTGCCAACACCCCCGCGGGGCTGGGCTACATGGAGGACTCCTCCGCCCGGGGGACGGACAACAACGCCGCCGACCGGGCGGCGGCGGGGCTCACCTACCTGGGGCAGCTCCTCTCCCACGACCTGGCCGACCTGGACGGCGGGTCGGTGGAGGTGCGGCGGCGCCCGCCCCCGCGGGGGGGCGTCTATACTGGGCCGGGGGCGCCCGCCAACCGCGCCACGTTTTCGTTGGACCTGGACACCCTCTACGGCCGGCGGGGGCACCCGCCGGCGGCTGGGGACCGGGCCAAGCTCGCCATGGGCACCCCCGCCAACCCCCTGGACTGGCCCCGCGACGCGGCGGGGGTGGCGCGGATTGCCGACGCCCGCAACGACGAGCACTTTATCATTGCGCAGCTGGCGGGCGTCTTTGTGCGTGCCCACAACGCGCTCGTCGACGAGATTGCGTCGCGCTGCGGGGTGGGCGCGCGCCTCCGGCGGTACCACATTGCGCGGCGGCTGGTGCGCCTCCACTTCCAGTCCATCATCCTCACCGACTGGCTGCCCCTGTTTGTCACCCGTGACGTGTTGGAGGACATTGCCGCCCGCGGGCGGCAGCTGTTCAAGGGCCGCGTCGCCGCGGCGGGGGCGGTGCCCGTCGAGTTCCTTGCGGGCACCAACCGGCTGGGCCACTCGATCGCGCGGGGGCGGTACCGCCTCAACGGCCAGTCCCCCGGCCCGCTGCGGCTCTTCCCCCTCACCGCCGAAGAGGCGCGGCCGGAAAACAACCTCCGCGGCGGGCGGCCCATCCCTGCGGCGGCCACCATCGAGTGGAACCGGTTCTTCAACTTTAGTGACTCCCGGGTGGGGGACATCCGCAACGACACGGACCAGTTTGCGGGCCTCCAGGTGTACCGCCGCATCGACCGGCTGTACGCTCGGCCGCTGATGCGGCTGCCCGTTGCGGGGCCCGGCCTGCCCGACGAGCCCATTGCCAACAGCTCGGGGTCGGTGGCGGGGCGGCGGGTGCTGTCACTGGCCACCCTGGACCTGCTGCGGGGGGCCTCCCTGGGGCTCCCCTGTGGGGGCGCCGCCGCCGCAGCCGCTGCTGCCGCGGTCAACGGGCCGCCACTCGACATTGACGACTTTGGGTTGTCCATCCCCCGGGAGGCGGGGGGGGCGGGACTGGACCCGGCGGCGGTGCCGGCTGACGTTCCCTTCCTCCTCTACGTCCTCACCGAGGCGGCCGTGCGGGCGGGCGGGGAGCGGCTGGGCCCGCTGGGCGGCCGCATCCAGGCAGAGGTGATCCTGGGCGCCCTCCAACGGGACTTGCAGTCGGTGGTGTACCGGCGGGGGTGGGTGTCCCCGCTGACGGGGTCGGGGGGGGTGCGGATGGTGGACCTGATCAACTTTGTGGAGGGGGACCTGCCGGTTGCTGACCCGGCCGCCCTGTGCCGGTCCTGATTTGAGTTTTTGAGCATCGCGCGGGGGGAGGTATGGGGGGGGAGGGGGGTGTGCGTCGCATTGATTGCCCAAGCCACTGTTAAAGCGCTTGAGGGCCCTCCTGCGGGTACTGCCAGCATGCCGTTAGTCTGGCATTATTGGGCATGGCGTGGCTGCCTGCTGGAAGCGTCTGGCAAGGACGGAAGCGGCTGTTGCCATCGGTGGGACGAGCGCTTACCGCCAAAAAAACAAAAAAAAACGACTCAGAACAGACGCATGGCAGTGGGGTCTAAAGGGGGACCACCGATTTCTTGCATTCCGGGTGTTTTCCGCTTGTGCAAGAATTTGCAACCCCCTCTCACGGCATGAAGGACGCCGATTTTGAGTACGCTTGTTGCTTTACGCTTCCAGCTGCCAGTTGCACAAGCCCGCATGGATGGTGCCCGTCTGCGCCGGAAGCGTACGACCCTCAGCTGTCTGGTGGTACCAGCAGAACAACGTGCGGGCTTGTGCAACTGGCAACTGCAAGCGTAAGAGCACGTCTAACGACGTCGCCCCAGAGCTCTGAAATGGCCATTTCAGGATGCCACGTAGGACAACGTGGCCGCCTGCGGTTGGCGGACGGGGTCGAGTCATCCGTGAGCCATACGCAAAGACAGCGACGATTGTACTTGATGCGGGGACAGGGGCTACATGCTTAAAACAGGTCCATCTGGACATATTGGGAGTCGGTATTGGCGGTCGCGTGTGTTCTCGCGGCCGCGACGGCCGCTGCCGCTCGTCGTCCACAGCCCCACCGTTGAACCACGGACAGCGCCGAAGTACCCCAAACTGTGCCCAAAGGTACGTGGTTTCGTCTAGAATGCTGCGATACTACCCACATCCGTTAAATGTTTTGCATATTGTGCAGACACGTTGCAAGATTACGATGGGCTGAGCAGTGAACCATGGATTCAGGGTGCCACGTGACAGAAACGTGGCGGGCAATCACGCGCGGTACACTTGGCGAAAGGATGTGCTCGTCCCTGGAGAGGGATGCTCGGAAGCTTGTGCGGTGATCCGCCGCCGACAGATCAATTGCTCGCTGGCGCGGGCGCACACGTCACCGGGTTCGACAAATGCGTGGCCCTGGCGGCGGCGTGCAGGAGCGCCTCGGGTGGTCGCCGCTCGTGATTTCGAAAAGTGCAGCCACGCAGCATCTGTATTATTTGGGTCGGGGGCCCTTTGGAGGGCCCTTGGAGGGCCTCGGCACTGCCTGAGAAACAAACTGCCATGGAGAATATATGCCCAGTACATCGGCGAGCTTTGCGGTGACTAGCGCTAGTCTAGTCACCCACGCTGACCTAAATCATGAAATTCTCTTGCCCGGGCGGCTTCGACAGGAAACCCCGTAGAGGGAACGAGTGGTGAGCAGCGCCCCGCCGTGTGCAACCGCCGTGTGCAACGGTCCACCTGGGCTTTCCTCGAGAAACGCTCACAGAACGGAGAAACTCTGTCGCGCACGCTAGCCCCGCCTCGCGCAGTGTGTACGGCCCCCCACCGTTGGTGCGCCCGCATGAGCACATTGAGGGCCCCTCGAGGCTCGTCCCCGAGCCGAGAATCGTATGGACCGGGGTGTGCAGAGAGACACGTCCGTGGTCCCACGCGAGAGAGTAGCCAATAAAATTTCGCGGCAGGTGCAATCAGCGGGGGCGGCGGAGCAGGTGGTACTGTCGAGGCGGGGCAGCCAATCCCACAACACTCGTTGCTGTCCATCCCCGAGGGTGATGATGCAAGGAAGAGAGGTACAAAGGCTACGCCGACTGAGCACGATGCAGGGGGACAGCACCCTCGGCAACGACTGTGACGTATGGCGGCAGATGCTACCATCCTTGCCCGGAGATTTTGTGAAGGGCAAAAAAATAAAAAGAAAAGAGACCGACCCCTCTTGGGGGGTCGTTTTTCCAGTGTCGGGCTTCTCCACGGCAATATCAGGTGGCAGGCAAGCGGGGCGCTACACGGGCCCACTCTTGGGAGGAAGCGGGAAATTGGGGAGGAGCGGCGGCGAGCTCAGGGGCTCCTTACGCGCCATGGACAGCGCTTGCGCAGCGCACCCACGAGTCGCCGCCAAGTGGACGCCCCACAGCGTCTGCCAACATCTGGGGCGCAGATGCCATGGGGAGAGGGGGGGGCTCGGTGAGATGCAAGCAGGGGGGGGGAAAGGCGCCTGTTTCGTCATGGACCCCGCTTGAGGGCCCCTCGCCGTCCACCGTCGTCGCGGGGGCGTGCACGGTGTGGGGGGGAATGGAGAGAGGCGGGGGGGGCGGTTGGGCGTGGGCGACTGTCTCGCATTGGGCGCCGCGAGCGGGCCCCCCGCCGTCCTCCGACGCAGGGGGGGCGTGCGTGGTTTGGGGGGAATGGGAGAGAGGAGGGGGGGGGGCTGGGGAGGACGGCGGCTCTCTCAGGGGCTCCCCAGGCGCCCCGCAGAGCTCACGTGCAAATCGCACTGGAGGCGTTGCCAATTGGCAGCCTCTTTTCGGGGCTCCGCGGGGTGGCCAGGCGGGATTGCCTCGCACGGGGCCCTGTTCCGCATTACCGCCAGGTGGGTGCCCCACGCCGTCCAACGACGTCGCCAGCGCCTCAGCGGAGGAGGCGCGGGGCGGAACGACTGTCTCGCGCCGTGCGCTGTGGGCGCGCTTGCGAGGAGTCGCCACGTGCGTGCCCCACTCCACCGGCGCAATTTTGAGGAGGGTGGGGATGGGGCCTGCGCGGGGGAAGGGGGTGGGCGCACGTCGGTAGCCACCACGCCCGGCGCGTGCATGTGCGGTGCGCTTTCGCCGTTGCTCGCGCAGCCACAGGGTTGGGCGGCCCACTCCGTCCACCAACGTGGTGGGGTGGAGCAACGATTTTTTTCAGTCAACCCGGCGGCTAGTCCTCACCTGGCTGCAGCACCTCTTCTCCCCGGAACTGACGGTCGCCGTGCTCCATCACCGTGCTGCACATACCCCCTCCTGCACATTCTTCTATCCCACCCCTCTCGTGGTTCCCTTTGGCGCCCCGAGCGCACCGACGCCCTCCTCCCCCACCCTGACGCAGAGTCGCGCACTCTTTGCCGTGCTCTGCCCAGACGCGACAGTGTACCGCTGTGGCTTGCGGTTCCTGTTCCCCCCCGCCACCCCCTCCGCTACGTCCCCTCCTACCCCACCCCGCCCCTTTGGCGGAAGACCGTGGTGGGGCCTGCGTGGGGTAGTGCGTCCTGCCCAGTCTTCGTACGGCGGCCGCGGCGTCGAGGCGGCCGGCGACGACCCCCACCCACGACGACTATTTTAGGGGGGCGCGATGGGGCGACGACGCCAGCGTTCCCCTCCCTCATCCTCATCGCCACCTACCACCCCCCCCCCTCCCTCACCTTGCTACTCTGAGGTGGAGGACGAAGGTCGACCGCGTCGCCGGCGGCGTCGCCGCTCGCCGACGCGACACGGGCAGGGCGCGCTGCTTCCACTCTGGGCGCGTCCTCCCCCCTCCAACGCACATCCGCACGGCAACGACGGCGGCCGGGCTGGGCCTCCCTCCTCTGTGCCTTCGAGACAGAACTTTGGGCGGCGATAGGGGCTTGGAAGCCGCCCTGGCCCGCCGCCGACCTCTCCACGCGGCTCAAGACGGATTCCCACCCCCCCTCCCCCGACCTCACGCTGGGGTCGGGGGACGGACACGTCGCCGAGGCCGCGGGCGCCCCCGGAGGGGCCGTCGCCCCCCCGTCGCCCCCAAGAGCCGTTGACGGCAAGGCTGGACTGAGATCGGGACCGGGAAAGGGGCTTGGGAACCCGACCCGGCCCACCGCCGCAGGCACCGTGGGAGCCGCGAGAACGACCGCCTCTGGAGAGGCCACCCCCACCGCTTCTGTACTATCCCCCACCGCGGGGGGAGGGCGGGGCGGGGTGGCGACAGGAGCGGGAGAACTACTGGGAGCAGAACCGGCCATCGCGGGACGGCTTCCTGAGGCAGGGCGCGGGTCCCCCGGGTCGGCCGCGATCACCACCCCGCTGGACGGGACCTCCACCGGGGGGTCGCGGACACGCCCCCGCGGCGCCGCGCGACCCCGCCCGCCAGGGGTTCCCCCCCGAGTTTCGCGCGTGGCGGAGCGAACGCGACGGTACGGGGTACGCGCCGCCGAGGCAATCGCCGCCGCCTTCGCACGAGAGAGGGCGCGAGCGTTGGCAGCAGAACGAGCCGAGGGCGCAGTGGCAGCGTCCTGCGTTGCCGCCGACGCAGACTCAGCGGGCGAGTCCTGGGCGGCTGACGCGGAGGAGGACGCCTTCACCGGCCGCAGGGCGCTGGACGGGGCAGCCTCCGCAACAATCCGCGGCGCCGACGCGCCCACGGACAGCACCGACACCACCCCTGGCGATAGCGACGGACCTGGCCGCACCTGGTGGAATCGCCTCGGCACCTCCCCCTGCGGCAACGCAAGCCGCACCACTGGCGACGACAATGCCGTGGCCGCCCTTTCCGGCCTTTCCAGCGGCGGGGCCGCTAGCACCAGCGCAGCCCCTGTACAGGTGGGCCCTGGTCACAACTCCGCAGCGCCAACCATCAGCGGCGACGCAGGCGGCCCCGCCGACCACGCTCGTCCGGCCCCCGCAGGCGGCGGCCACCCACGCACAGGTGCAGGGCCCGCTGTATAGGTTCTACCAGGGGCCGGCGATGAACCCCGCAGCACAGCCACCACTGTTCCCCACGACGCACGCGGCGGCGACGCTGGCTGTTGCACCGCCGCCGGTCTACCAGCAGCAGCCTCAGGCTGCGGTGGCGCCGACTTTGTTTCAGCTCACGCCGACGACGGCGCCCCAGGCGGCCACCGCGGCCGCACCGGTGGCCACACAGGTCCCTCCTGGGCCCGGAGCACCCCCGACATGGTGTCTCGTGCCGCCGCCCTGGTTGCAGCCGCCGCACGGGTCGCAGCAGCCGCAAACGCTACTCCCGCCACCGCTGGGGCTTCCGCCGCCGCTGCCTACGCCGCCCCTGCCGCCGCCGCCGCCGCCGCCCCCGCCGCCGCCGCCGCCCCCGCCGCCGCCGCCCCCGCCGCCGCCGCCGCCGCCCCCCGACCAGTATTGACCGGCGCAGCCGTTCCGGGGGGTGTCCATCTGGGCGGGCACAAGGGGGTGTCGCGGACTGCACAGGACGGCGCTGGAGCTGTGCTGGACGTGCTGGAGGGGATGGCCGCGCGCCGCAAGGAGCGCATCGCGGCGGCGCGGGCTTGCGCGCTCGACGCAGCCAGACGCGCGCGCTACGATCCTGCCCGCCGAGGCGGAGAGCCCTTCCCTCCTGCCGGTGCCCCTGCGGCTGCCCCTGCTTCTCCCTCCTCCGCAAGGCAGTCCACGGGAGGCGCGAGCTCTCGTGGGCGTCGGCGGACGGCGCCCGCTGTGGAGCGCAAGAAGCGGGGCAGCCACGCCGGGCGCGGTAAGGGGTGGACCCGTGGCGAGCGGGTGGCCCTCTGTCGCGCTGTCCGGGAGGCGACACTGAACGGCATCCTCGCAGCTGACCAGCAGAAGGAGGACTACTGGGGCCAGATGCTTGTGGCAATGGCCGAGCAGACGCCTGACAACCTGTCGGCCAACCAGATGGCGGAGCGGTGGGGGCAGCGCACCTGGAGCGCCCTGATGGTGGAGTTTACACGCAACATCAGCCCCTGCTGCCAACGGTTTGCGCACTTCTACCACGTCGCATCGACGACAGCGACGGGGAATATGAACGAGGATGGTATTCTTAGCTCGGCGCGGTCGCTGTACTCCGCGGCGGCTATGTACGCAGCCGAGCACGCGGATGCTGTGAAGGACGCCAAGCGCAAGAAGAGTGGAAGGGCGGTGCCTGTACGGCGGTCCCGCTTTGTGCCCCAGAACTGGGAGCCGTGCTGGCAGGAACTACGCACGCTGGACAAGTACAGCGGCGCCGCCGCCAACCCAGACATTGAGCGCTCATTTCTGGAGGGTCTTCTCAGAGACGAGGACTCTGATGACACCGACGAGGATGAGGAGGGTGACGCGATGGACGGAGCGGCAGCTGCCGGAGCCGAGGACCCGCGGGCCCGACCTGTGCGCGGTCCGGCTCTGATGGATCGACCCGCTATTGGACGCAAGGCCCTGAAGCGGCGCCTGGCAGACGACAACGCCGAAGCTGCGTCGCTCACCGCCTGCGACAAGTCTATGCGGGTGGTTGCAGAGTCACTCTCTCGCCGTAACGTTCTGGGGGAGGAGGCACAGAAGCTGGAGAAGCAGCGGATGGCCATGGACTTTTTCAACAGGCCTGAGAACAAGCATACCCCCGAGGGGGTGGCATTCCAGGCCCGAATGCTGGCCACGATGGCGACCTTTGGCGGCGAGCCCGCGGTTTTGCCCGGTGCGCGCGTTGCCGCAGCAGCGGCCAGTGCAAGCGCTGGGGCGGCGTCTCGCAACGACGACGGCGAGGACGACGCGGGCGACGACGGCGTTGTGGTCGTGCCGCTGGCGCCAGCGCCGGGCACCCCTCCCTCCACGTCGGCCAACAAGGCGCGCGGCACCAAGTCCATGGCGACCAAGGTGGCGCTCGCAGGCGCGGCGCTGCGCGCCGCGGCAACCATTGACCTCAGCCTCCCCCCCCACGTGGGCGGCCCCACGCGCGGCCCTGTTGCAGGGGCTGCCGCAGCTGTCCATGCCCCACGAGCTAACGAAGGCGATGCGACCGACAATGACGAAGACGATGAACGCGAGGGCGTCCATTAGCGCCAAGGCACCCTGCGCCGAGACCACAAGAAGCTGATCTGGGGCATACGCGCCGGCGCCCCGTCCACTGTACTGGCCGACGGGGCCACGACCAACAACCTCACACATGCCTGCTTATCTGTTTTGTATCTCTTGCTTTGTTTGTTTGTACTCGTTATTGTAGGTAGACGGACCCGCGGACGCATGTGCACCTGCTGCAGATGGACTCGCGCATGCTCGTGTACCTGTTGCAGATGGAGCCGCGCACGCTTGTGCACAACGCCAGCAAAGGTTTTTTTTTCCCGAGTTGGCCGCGGGTTTTTTTTTTTCCTTCTGGACAACCTCGTCTCTGTGCCGCCCCCCGCCCAATGCTCTCTCTCTCCCCGCCTCCTCCCTCAAGCAGTTCTTCCCGCCCATCCCACAGAGCCCGGGCGCGGCCGTCCCTCCCAGCCTGTGCGCATGCAGCCCCACCCGGCATGGACGTGACGGCGACTGTTCACCGAAGCACTCTCTCTCGGAGCGGATCGTCCCCACCCCCCCCCCCCCCCTCCCACGAACACCGTCACCCAGCCCCCCCCCCCACACTTCAAGCGAGCCCACGTCCGGGTCGACGGCAACCCAGTTGGTGCCAACTGTGGCAGTATTGACCCCCAGGTAGGGGGGCAACACGTGCCATGCAAGGGGCGGCAGGCCACTAGCCTGATCCGTTCCTCCCCCTGCATTTGGGTCCATATTCCCTAAGTTTGGGATAGTTAGCTTAGTAGTAAATCCAACTTGGATTTGAGGGTTTTCTGCATTTATCGTCTTGAATTTTCGTGTGGCCCGGTGGGCAGGTGCTGGGGTGGGAGATTCTGAGTGGCGAGATTCTGAGTGGACCCTGGGGGGATAAGGGGAGGGACAGCGGGGCTTGGCCCTGCGTCCCCGTCCCGACCAAGAAACTGTTGGACCACACACCATCCTCTTGTTTGTCCGTGGGGGGTTTGCCCCACAACAGGGACAGAGTGTGTGCGACTTGCACTTCTTCCGGTTCCCCCGACACGGGAGGCGGCCCTAGCACACCGCCCCAACTTGGGTGCCGTGTGTGCTTGTGGTTTTTGCCACATTTGGTGGAGCAGCAGGGGAAGATGCCAGAGCATCCCCCGCCGCTGAACACAGGACACCCAGTGGCTCCTCGAGGTCATGTCATGAAGTGACGTCACCGCCCACACCACTGCGAGTCCTTCCAACTCGGTGACTCCGTAGTTCTTCTCGGCCGAGTTCAGCCCCTTACTAAAGTATCCCACCGGCAAGTACTCCTTGTCCGGCTGCTGCTGAAGCAACACACAACCAAGTTGGTCGTAGCTAGCGTCCACATCCAGGATGTAGTGGCCTCCCAACCTGGGAATAGCCAAGATGGGGGGCTTCAGCAGAACTATTGTTAGGCAGCTACGCCACTATGTGAGTGAGCACGTAAAGACGTGGGACCAATACATTTCTATCCTTACTACTGCCTACAATTCGCAGGTTCACTCATCTACAGGGGAAGTACCCCTCGCTTTTGTGACCCCCCGTCGCGTGCGGTCTATTGCCGTGCGGCGGTCGCTCCCAACTAGGGAGGATGGTGGCAGTACGCCTACTCCTACTGAGAGTAAGGCGGAGTTCGCCGCTAGGCTTGAAAACCTCATCCCTAAAGTCAGGGCTGAGATGGACAAAGCACAAAAGCGCTACAAGCGTACCTTTGACAAAAAGGTGCGCAATGCTAAACATGTCCCCGAGCAGGGTGACTGGGTGCTGGTACACTCGCACACCCCAACTGGGGGTAAGCTGGTATTCCAGACGAAGGGACCGTACCAGGTCCTTCGTACTGATGGGCGGCGCTTCACCATCGAAAGTGACGATGGGGTCCGCACAGTGAACGGACAGGACGTGGTCAAAGTTGCACCACCGCCTGCAGGAGACCCAGCTTGGGCGCGTGCGTTGGAATCGTGGCGCCTCCCCTCACTGCCTGCGGCCAAACAGGGCCCACAGGAGTACGTGTTCGATAAGTTCATCGACCACGGATGGGATGAAGACACTGACCGCCTCATGTTGAGGGTGCGTTGGTTTGGCTACAAAGCCAAGGATGATACGTGGGAGTGTGTGGAGGACCTTCCCGCTGAGAAGGTCCGGGCGTACTGTGCCCGGAATGAGATAGACCCTAACAGCCCTCCCTCAACGTGAGGGAAGGCCGAGCAACAGTGCCAAGAGAGTGCTTCAAGTCGAAGTGGTACGCAGAGTGGCTTTTAACTACAGCCCTAACCCTCACACTCTCACAACAAAGGCAGCTGCCAACTAGGCACGCATGCTAGACTCTCCCACTCCACGGCCCTCGCCCTCACGTGGAGGCGAGCGGCGAGACCCACGCCGATAACGGTCTCCACTTGTTGGAGGGGGCGGCGGCTCCAAGTCGGAACCGTCGCGTCCCTCACGGTCGCGCAAGTGGCGCCGACCGTGGCCACTCTTCTGCCTGGTCTTGCGCGCAAGTTTGCGACGCAGACGCTGGACAGACTCCGTCTCCGACGGGGTAGAGGACTCCGAAACGGAGTAAGACAACTCGTCTTCCGATACGGAAGGAGAGCGCCGCGAGTGTCGGCGACGACGGCGAGGAGGCGAGTATGCCCGGCTCGCGCGACGTTTGCCACGCCCAAGTGGGGCTGGCTGGGGCATAATAGCCCCAATGCGAGCCAACTCGGCTGTCATAAACTCCGCCACCGACTCGCAACTCGCGGTCGCCACTGCAGTACGAACGCGCTCCTCAAGTTGAGGAGTCTCGGAACTCTGTAGGGTTGCGGTCGACGCGGCCAACCAGGAAATGGTGCGCACCAACGTGGTGATCATCATCTCTGAGGTTAGAGGCGTGGGCGGCAACACCAACTTGGGGTATACCGTCAGGAGGGTGGCCCCCAAGTTGGGGGACACCGGGGTGGAAGACTCCACGGCCACGCTGATCGGGATGTTCCCGTGAGGTTGGAAAGGAACAGGAGGAAGCGGAGGGGCCCGCCGAGGTGGCGGTACCCGGGTGTAACTGCGACCCCGACTTGGGGCCCCCGCAGTGGGTTGAGTCATATGGTCATCATAGGACGGCACGGCCATAACTATGGGCTTGTCCGGGGGTGGCGCAGTGTGGCGATCCACCCCCGGGGCATACGGGTAGTCCCCGATGCCCAACCCCTCTCGTAGGACCACACGGCCGTCGTGAAGTTCACGAGCGACCCACACGAACTGGCGAAGTGCGCCATCGTCCTTGGGCCCACGAGTGGGGCGGCGCAACTTGTGCTCAATGCTCTCCCACTCGATAAACTTATGGAGCCGGAGCATCTCCTCAAGTAGAGTGAGTTGTCCTGATGAGCACCCCTCAGCAACTAGCTGAGGGGTGAGCTGTTCCAAACCTTGGAGGAGCCGGAGGGGGAGATGCCAGAGCATCCCCCGCCGCTGAACACAGGACACCCAGGTCGACATGACCTCGAGGAGCCACTGGGTGGCCAACATGGCCCACACCAGGTGATCAGGGGCAGCCGTCAACATGACGGAGCCGAAGTGGTCAAGCAACCGTGGCAACAACGCCGGGAACCCGTAGGGGACCTCAACTTGAGGCCACCACTCGGGCTTCTTCGGATAGTACTGCTCCTTACTGGCAGCAGACTGTTGAGGAAACTCAAGTTGAGCCGAGGTCACCAAGTAGGGACCTCGCCGGAAGTCTTTCTCCATCCGCACATCAAAGTGATGAGTGTGCGGATCGGCCTCGTGGAGGTACGGTGGGCGAGTTGCCACAGCGTCCCACGTGAAGGTCGGCAAGTCGCCGGGACCCGGGATAGTTCCCCCGCGGTCCACCATGGCCTTGGCACGCTGAACGTCCTCAACCTCCTCATCGTCCAGGAAGGCAAACTGGTCCGTCCTGAAGCCGGCAGGGAACCCGACCCTACGGGGATACTTCTCCCGTAGGCGGTCCCATACCCGGCCCATCGCTGCGCCAAGTCGGCCACAGCGAAGAACAGTCAGCCCCTCCTCATAGAGAGGCCAAGCGGGGTAAAACCACCGCCCCAAGGCCTCACGCGGGACAACTTGTCCCGCCTCCGGGGGAGACCCCGCCGTCAACCCAAAGCCGGGTGACGCGGGAGTCCCGTCCCCCGGAGCGATCGCGGAGCCCCCGCCGGAAGTCCCGGCGGGTGCTGCCCCGTAGGAGGTGTCCTCCATGTGCTCGTCAAGAGAGTCCGTCTCCACTCCCGGAGTCGCCATGGCTCTCCCCAAGTTGGGGAGAGACGCTCTGGCTATCGCAGCACGAGACCCGCCTCGAGTTGAGGGGGACTCGGATCGTGGGTATACGGGTGGCCTCCCCAGCGTGGGGCGGCCCAGTGGAAGGTGAAGGGGAGGTGGTGGTGATGGTGAAGTGTGAACTGAGGAGAGCAAGCTGCCGAGTGGGCAAGCTTGAGGAGAGGGGCGGTCAACGTGACCGCCTCCACATCCGTGTTACGTACTCGATGGGGGACAGCAAGTCGCGCCCCCAACGCCGAGACGTGCGTTTACGCACCCCCTCACAGGGCCGACCGGGTCGGTCGGAACTGAGGAGAGGGGAGTGTGGCAGTATTGACCCCCAGGTAGGGGGGCAACACGTGCCATGCAAGGGGCGGCAGGCCACTAGCCTGATCCGTTCCTCCCCCTGCATTTGGGTCCATATTCCCTAAGTTTGGGATAGTTAGCTTAGTAGTAAATCCAACTTGGATTTGAGGGTTTTCTGCATTTATCGTCTTGAATTTTCGTGTGGCCCGGTGGGCAGGTGCTGGGGTGGGAGATTCTGAGTGGCGAGATTCTGAGTGGACCCTGGGGGGATAAGGGGAGGGACAGCGGGGCTTGGCCCTGCGTCCCCGTCCCGACCAAGAAACTGTTGGACCACACACCATCCTCTTGTTTGTCCGTGGGGGGTTTGCCCCACAACAGGGACAGAGTGTGTGCGACTTGCACTTCTTCCGGTTCCCCCGACACGGGAGGCAGCCCTAGCACACCGCCCCAACTTGGGTGCCGTGTGTGCTTGTGGTTTTTGCCACACCAACGACGACAACAAAATTCCCCCCCCCCTCACACCCAGACGCCCCCCCCCCGGCGGAGCGACACCCGCGACACGGCCGTCAGCGGCGTGAAGAGGCGCACCTTGTGGCCGCCGGCGCGGAGGGCGGCGGCAGGGAAAACGGCTGCCTCTGACCGACGGCGTCGGGGGCGGTGGGGGTGGCGCCAGACGCGCACCTGCCGCCGCCGCCGCGGACAACGCCTCCCATGCCATCATGTGGCGGCCGATTTGATGATTTTCTTACTGTACCGGATCGGTCAGGGAGAGCCCCCCCCCTCCCTCCGTCCTCCCTCCTACTCCCCACAGCTTGGACTTGCACAAGCGACCCTGCACATGGCACGCTCGCCTATCAGTCAGATCTCTGCCAGCGTCGGATGAAACGGGGGCGTGCAGAGGGCGTTGGGCAATCGGAGTGCAGGGAGGCTGCGCAGACGTGCGGATTGCCGGCGTGGGCCGGCTATGCAAGCCACAGGTGATAAAGGGAGTGGCAGCCTTGTCCTGGCGCCGGAGATACAGGGTTGCACAATAGCGTTCGTGTCAGGCGAGCTATGCTTGCCACTCTGGTGAGGAGATTGGTCCACAAAGATATCAAGCAAGATGCATCATTTACTCAGAGTCCACCTCCAGCTCGTGGCGCTGCGCCCACACGTGCGCCGTGAGGGCCTCACGGAGGCGTACGTGCCCAACGGGGTTGGTTGCACGGGCCCAAGCCACAATGGCCCTCATCATGCCCGCGTGAAGGGCGTTCGGGGGCACAGGAGGTGCCGCCACGCCACCCACAGCCGGCTCACCCACGCCACCCCCGGCAGCAGCCCCATCGTGAAGACCCCCCCCCTCCCCCCCCTCACCCACACCACCGACGCCACCATCACCCCCGCCGCCAGCCTCTCCCCCCTCGCCGCCACCATCATCACCGCCTCCGCCATCGCCGTCGCCACCATTTGACATGTCACCGGCTCCATCGTCGGCTCCACCACGGCCGCCACCTCCATTATAGCCTGCACTGCTTCCGCCGTCGCCAGCGCCCGCGCGGCAGCCCGGCAGTCCGCGCTCGGCGTTGCGCGCCAGGATGCGCTTCAGGTCCTCGATGGTGGGGGCGCGCAGGTACACGGCCTGGTATTTGTGCAGAAAGAATGCCACCAGTCGCCTGACGGCTTCGTGCACCGTCGACTTGGAGAGGCGCACGTACTCGTCCACTCTGTCGGGGGACTCCTCATACCCGAGGACGCGGAAGGCGGCCACAAGCTTCTGGAGGGGGTGTGCCTGCAGGCGGCCCGTGGCGTTTGGGCGCTGCGCCCACCAGGTCAGGTCCTTGATGTCATAGTAGATGCGCAAAAAGAGGGTACGCGGCACGCGGAAGCGGCGCTCGAAGTCCACCTCATCATAGATTGGCGGCGCGCCGCCGACACCAAAGTAGTCGCGCCTGATCATAGCAACGCCGAGGGCGAAGTTGCGCTTCTTGTTGGGCATGCGGCCCTGCACAGAACCACGGCGCCGCGCCGGGCCCTTTCGGCCACGGCGGCGGCGCCGCAGGCGCAGGAGCGTGAGGCGGTGCTGCAGCAACAGCACCAGGGCTGCGTCTTCGTCAAACTCAGCGTCGCCGCCAATGTTTTGAGGCCCTCCGAGCTGTTCCATGCCTGCTTTCATGGGGTTGGTGGGCAAGTCGGGAGGAGGGAGCGGACAGGGGGAGCACAACACAAATACGATCAAAAGCAGAACATGAAAACCCACCATACCGTGTGGCTCGCATGTCAGTCCACCGCTTCCACGGCGCTCCAGTCCTCCCCCGACGATCCCACGACCTCCCATCCCTCGCAATGTACAGCCACACCACCCCCGACACAGAGGGAACAACATACCAGATGTGGCGTGCGGGCCTCACCCAGTGCGCCCTCCCCAACAGGCGCACTGGGTGCAATGCCGCGGCGCTTGCCAGCGCGCCGCGGACGTCGTCAAAGTGGACGTTGGCGTGAATGAGCGTCTCAAGAAGAATCGGACAACATTTCTGGACATGGGAGGATGCAAAAGGTGGGGCGGGGGTGGAGGGAGAAACACATAAAGAAGCACCATGAGGCAAAGAAAAACAACGGGGCAGAGAGTCCACGCGAAGAAGAACAGAACGTCAGAGGCCACACCGTCTCGAACACAGTGCGCACACGCAGACGCCCGTGCGGGCGCGCGCAGAATCGCGTGACTGCCGCACGCATGGAGTGGGGCGAGCGGGCGGCGACGGAGATGACGGCAGCGACAGTGGCGACGGTGGTAGCGGTGACGACCACGATGGCAGCGACGACGCACAGCCTTCCCGCCCTCCCCTGCAACCCCCCCCTCCACACTGAACGTACAGTACGTCTGGTTGGACGGCGCAGCTCACAGCTGCCGAGTGCCGGTGTGGCCGTGACCGACACCTCCCCCGTCACTCCAGGGCCCCGGTTGGGCCCCCAAGTGAATGCGCGCAGCGATCCTGGCCGCCGTCCTTCTCCCCGCGCAGGCCCCCTCGACCCCGGTCCCCCAATAGGAGGCGTTCTCCGCCCCCCCCCCCCCCCCCCCCCCCCCCCCCCCCCCCCCCCCATTGGGCCCCCCCCCCCCCCCCCCCCCCCCCCACCGCACCGCCCCGCTGCCTGGCCGGTCGGATGGAGGGCCTGCACAGATGCGCAGGATACGTGCCCAGTATCGTCGGGGCTCGCCCCTATCCCACCCTTCTCTCGAACACGCCGGATCGTGTCGCGGTTGGACAGCCCGCACTCGCGCGCCAAATTGCTCCTTCCGAGCGGCGCCACGTGCCGCCCGCGCCGCCCGTCGCTCTTCCCTTCGGGTGAAGCAGCATCGTTTCGTGGGTCAATGTCGGCGCAACACATCTAGCGGAACTGCAACCCCAAGTTAAGGAGAATATTCACGCAAGCACATCTTTTGGCACCGAAGAGATTTTGACGGTGCAGCGAAAACCCTGTGCCACGTTGGTGTGCAACGTGGGACGCGCTCAGCCAATCATCTGCCAGGTCTCTGGCTCCCTGGTATGGCTCGAGCCATGCGACGAGCCAAACCCACTGAGATTGGTCGACGGTATGGCTCAAGCCATCGCAAAGGCCCCTTTATCCGCCAATATTCGTCTTTATCCGTTTTTTATCCGCCGTATTGATTCGTAACTCCATTGCCCAAATCAGAGACGATGAGGCCCGTTTGAGCCCGTTTGGCTCCCGTGACGTTGCTGCGGTGACCCTTCTGCAGCCATCCGGCCCCCGATCTGCAACGTGGCACGAATATGGGCGAATACTCACGTCGTTAGACGTGCTCTAAAGCAATAGAAGTGCTCAAAATCGGCGTCCTTCATGCCGTGAGAGGGGGTTGCAAATTCTTGCGCAAGCGGAAAACACCCGGAATGCAAGAAATCGGTGGTCCCCCTTTAGACCCCACTGCGCAGTTCCGTGAGTCTCTTAACGCTTCGATCAAGATTTACACCGCGAAGGAACCCCACCGCCACGAGCTCTTGCCCCTCCTCCACCCCCAACCTCATTCCGTGGCGGTCCCACAGCGCCCTCCCCCAGCCGGCCTCTTGGCCTCCGCCCTGTGCGTCCCGCTTCCCGTCCCATCCTCCACCCTCGTCCACCTGCCAGACACACAGCCCAGCACACACCAGCTGGTGGCGCTCCCCATCTGCGGGCTGCCACTATGAGCATGATGGCGTCGGTGGGGAGGGAGGGTGCGGGAGGGGGGGGTGGGTGGCGGAGCGTGTCACCCTATGCGCCGCCAATGTGGCGGCAGAGCCGCTTCTCTTGGGGCCGCCCGCCCCGGCGCCCGCCACCGCCGCCGCCGCCGTCATCCCCGCCGCCCCGCGCGGCCGCAATGGGGCGACGCGGGCGAGTGCCTCGCCGCCTCTGGCACAGTCCCCCGCTTGGCCTCCCGTGCGGCTGGTCGGGGGGCAACCGAAGCGAACGGTGATGCGGTGGCCGTGGGGGCACGCTTGACGGCTGGCGTGTGAACTGGGTGCTTCTCGGTGGTTTTCACGCGCAACGGGTGGGGCTTTCCCATTCCTTCTTTACCTTCTCCGCGCGCCGCTGTTGTGTGCGGCGGGCTGTAGCGCAAATGCATCGGATGCGAGACTGCTTGCCGCGATTGACCTTGCGCCTTGCTTCACACCTCAAATCCGTCGCACAAGAGGCTCCGTACGGACGCCCACATCTCCTCCCCACCGTCTCACCGCGCCCATAGCCCCGCTTTGGCACCGCCTTGACACGCCGCCGCGCTCCCCCGCCACCACACGCCGCTGCTCAACGCTGCGGCCTCTACACGCACCGCCCCTGCGGCCTGCCATTGGCCATGCAGGCGAGGCCGTCGGCACACACCCGCCAGATGTTGAAGAGGCTGTCGCAGACCTCCCCCTCCCCAACACGCACCTTGCAAACGGCCCCACGCCAGCCGCTGGCCTCACAAAAGGCATTCTCCAGGCCGACACAGTCCTCCTGGACGGTCCGACAAAAGCTGCCCAGCCGCCCGCCCCCATCGGCATTAATACACACCGAGGCATCCGCGTCCTCGGAGCAGGCCAGCCCGCCCCAGCACCGTGCGTCGGCGCCCGTGCACGCCTCAAAAGGTCCGCGCCACTGGCGGCACGTCGACGTGTCCGCCCCGCGGCCGGTCGCACACGCGGCCGGCACGCCGGCGACAAACGAGCAGTCGGCATCACGAGCGCAAGCGCCGCCCGGCAGAACGCCCCCGTCCACACACACCCCATCCGGTCCACAGCTGAGCTCGTCGCCGCACTGCGCGTCCGATGCCGCGTCGCAGGCGTCGCCAACGGCGCCCGTGACGGCGCAAATGCCCGGCGTGGCGGGCGACGGCACCGTTCCCGACCCACCCCCGTCGCCGTCCGTCGGGCGGCACGTCCACGGGGTGCTTGGGCCACCACAGGAAAAAGAGCGCGCGTCGGTGCACGCGTCGCCGCGGACCTCCCCCAACACGCAACGGCCGTCAATAAGCCGCACCTGGTCCCGTGGGCGCGTGCCGCACACGTCCCACTCACTTGTGCAGAGGGGTCCTCCGGGGCTCGGCGCCACATCGCAGGTAAACAAGCAGCGAGCGGTCGATGGATTGCCCGGCGACGTCCCAAACGAGCACCGCACGATGCCCGCCCGTGTGCCGCCCGACGCGTCCCGCCCGCCGTCAGACGAGCACTGGCCCCTCACCTGCGGGTTGCACACCCCGCCAAGCGGCACGGACTTGGCCGCGCACGAGCCATCAACGCAGTCGAGGCCAGCCCCAAAGTCACACAGCCGAAAGTCACCGCACGCCTGCCCCGCGCCAAGGCCCCGCACGTGACACATGGGCTGTGGGAAGAACGGCACAAAGAAGCACTCAGTCCCATCACGGCACGGACGGTCACACGGCTGGCCGAGGACCGACGGCGTGTCCCCTGCCTGACACGTGCCGTCGACGCAAAGCAGTCGTGGAGAGCCTCCGCCCTGCGCCTCCCCACAAACCCGTGGGCCGGTGAGCTCACACGCCGTACCGAACCCGCGGTACGGGAGGCACCGGCGGATGTTGGGGAGCCCAAACGGGGTGGCCGTCGTCTGGGAACACTCGAGGTTGGGGAGAGAGAAGGGCGGTCCTCGTGAGTCGCCGCGGCACTCAACCCCTTCGCACCGGTCGCCCTCTTTGGGCACCCACACGGCGCACACGCCCGTGCCGTCGGCCACCTCATCGGCGCCGCAGCCAACAACGACTTCCTCGATCGGTCCACACGGCCCGCCCGTCGCGTCAGAGATGCACCTGAGCCCAGATTGGCAACCGCGGGCGCGGCCGTCGCAGACCGCGCCAGAAGTGCCTGGCTCCGCCACTGTGGGCAGAGGCGCCGGTGACGGCACCAGCGTGGCCGCCCACGTTGCCGCAGGCGACGGCGTGATCGTCGACGTCACCACCGCCGTCGGCGCTGCCGTCGGCACCGCCGTCGGCGCCTCATAGTAGTAACCGCCGTCGGTGGCCGTCTGCTGCCCCACCGCCGCCGCCAGACCAGTCGCCGCCGCCGCTGCAACGGCGGCAGAGGCGGTGGCTCTCACAACAACGGCTAGAGCAGCAGCTATCGCAACCCGTAAGAGAGCCGGCCACATCGTCAGACGGTGCATACGGGGCGTCATCGTGGGAAACAAGGAGAAGGGGGGGGGCACGACGGGGGCACGAAGCAGGAAGCAGAGGAAGCAGGGGATGGTGGGTGGCGTACTGCGAGTATCACCAGGACCATAAAGGAGCCGCGGCGGGGGCTAAATCAAGCCGGTTTGCGTCGCGGTCCGTGGCACACCCGCCCTGGGAGGTCGGCCGCCGCCTGCCGCCGCCATAGTCGCCGGTGCCACCATAATGCAGACCACATTACGGCGGCACGATGAAGCTCCCCCCAACCATACACCCACCCTGCGCACCACGGAGTCACCCCCAGGAAGGCACCGCATCACATGCAGAAGCGCCTGCAAGCGCGGTGTGCACCGACAACGGTCCGCCGCGGCAGTCTGCCAAGAGGCGCGACCTGGGGGGGACCATGACTGGGGAAACGACGGACCACCAGCGTGGAGCATCTGCCCAGCGAGCGTCACGGAGCGCGCCAGACGTAAGTGAAGCAGGCACGGTCACGTGATCCTGCCTTCGGGAATCCACCACTGAAAGTGCGTCGAAAACACCCGGGCCTGTTGTTCAGGCTCGTATGGCGGCTACTTCATGGCTCATTGCTGTCAGAGATCTGCGGCACAGTGGGCCTACTTCAAAGGAGGACACCTTGCCGACTCAGTCGCGCACCTGTCGCGCGGAGAAGGCGCCCACGCTTGCGCCTCTCTTCGAGCGCCCACGCTTGCGCCCCTCTTCGAGCGCCCACGCTTGCGCCCCTCTTCGAGCGCCCACGCTTGCGCCCCTCTTCGCGCGCCCCCACCACCGCGTCGTGGCCACCACTCTGTCCCTCCGAAGGCCACTCGCACCATCAGCGCCGTTGGCGACGACGCGAAACAGCCCACCAAACCGTCCACCGCCAACGCCAGCATATCCACAGCTGCTTGCCCGTTCGCCGCCGCAAGTGTGCCCGGCGGGCCGCCGCCACCGACGGGCTGTCGAGGTTGCCGGCCGACGCCGACCGCCCCGCTGGCGCCGCGATCATCTTCCCGCCGCCGTCGCGGGGGGGACGCTGCGGCAATGGCGACGGGCCGGGAGCGAAGGCGGGCGGCGAAGGGTCGCCCCCCCCGCGCACCCTTCGTACTCCCGCCTCGCCGCAAACTCTCCTACCCCCGGTGCCGCCTGCCTGGATGCGCCCAAAATTCTTTGCGCGTTTGACTTTTGACGCCACCCTGAGGCCGAGAGCCCCTGGCGACCCGCCGTCGTCGCCGGCCGTGGCCACCGCAGCCGCGCCGCCGGCGCGCGAGCCTTCACGCACCCACTCGCCGTTCACCGTCGCTGGCATGGCTCCCGCCCGTCCCCGCCACTGTGGCGTGGTCAGACGCCACCGCTGCCAGCCGCCGTGCCGCCGCCGTGGGCTGCCACGACGACGGCGACGTGGGGCGGTAGCGGTGACAGTGGTGGCCCGGGGGGCTGGCGGACGGGTGCAGGTCACTGCCACCAGCTGCGTTGCTGAACCCCCCTCCACGCTGTCACCGCCGCCCGCCCCCCCAACAACATTTCCAGTGGGCGCGACCGCCGCCGCTGCCGTCGCTGCCGAGTCGCCGCGGAGGAGCTGCATGATAGAGGGGCTCCGCGTAGCACAGGGAGAGCAACGAGGGGACCTTCCTCATCGGACTTGCCTCTTTCCCCTCTAGCTAGTGCGTGTCAAATGTCGACCACTCTCGCTGAGATCCAAGGCTCCCGTGGACTACAAGAAAAGCACAACACACGTGCTTGTAGAGACCGAGGCGAGTAAGACATGTTTTTTTTTTTCTGAGTGCTTCTGTTCTCTCTGAGCTACGAGCGAGAGAAGCACAACGGACTGTAAGTGTCGCTCCGGGAATGTCGACCAGTCCATTAAGCCAATGGAAACACCTGGATCTTCGATCAATCTGGTGCATTGTGAGCGAATCAATCATGCTGAGTGTAGCACGACCACGCACATCGGGCCACCTGGGTGCTATTTGACGCAGTCAGAAATACACTCAGAAGTAGAGAAAAAAAGCACAGCGTGGAGAGCGTCGACCCCCAGGTGTTGATGCAGGACCAGAAAGTGGGAAACGTCTATGTCCATCTTCTTGTGGAAGGTCTCATGCCCAGGTCATGTGTGCTTCTCGTGCTGTTGGAAGCAAGCAGCGGAGAAAAATACATCCTTCAAGAATCGGCCTTCCTGGGGCCGTCAGGGGGGTCGACGTTTCCGGCACTGGTCGACATTTGGCACCTACTGTGTAGCTAATCGCATGTTTCACCGACTTTTTTTGATGTGTCAATCTTACTTGTCTCTTTACACGTGCGTTCCTGGTCGGCGAAAAAAATATCTGCGCGGCGCCTTTGCCGATGCAGAACGTTTTGCCATCCCGGAGCTGCAGACCCCCGCCCGACGACGTGCCCACCCGCGGGACCACCCCGCCCAAGCCTTTTGTTGCCCCACCGTATTCCCACACGCCGTGGGTACTTTGTCCGTCTTTGCCCTCTCCCCCCCCCCCCCACCGCTGTTTGCTTGTTTGCCCCCGCCATGGCGCCGCCGTTGGGCCATGCCGCGGCCGGCGCGGCATTTTCCTCGTCGACTCATCTGCTCTGCCGTGCCGCTTCCCGGCGGCTGTGGCCCGGTGTCGCAGCCGCCGCCTGCGGCGGCCGTCGGGCGACCGCCACCCCGTCCCGGTCGCTGTGGCCGCAGCCCCCAGCGGGCGGCCGCCCCGCGGTGGCCACGCCCGCCCCCCCCGCTGCGTCGGTGCGGGGGGCCCCTGCGGGTGGCCGCCCCCCCCGCCGCACGTCAACCACGCTGGCGGGCGGCAGCGGCCGCGGGGGAGCACCACCACCAGGACGGCAGCCCGGCCGGCAGGCAGCGGGCGCCGCGGCAGCCGCCGCCGCCGTGGCGGCGGCGGGGCGCGGCCCCCGGGTGGGGGCGGCTGCGGGCGCGCCGCCGCGGGCGTCTGCCGCGGCGCGCTCGCGGGGCGCCGCGGTGGCGGCGGTCGCGGACAGCAGCGGCGGCACGCTGCCCGTGCACCTCCTCAAGGGCGACGTGGTGACGGCGGACAAGGCGGGCGACGCGGCGGCGGTCGTCCGCGACGCGGCCGGCCGGGCGGTGCTCAAGTGCATGACGCTCCCACAGATGGAGGACTGGGTCGAGTCGATTGGGCAGCCCCGCTTCCGCGCGCGGCAGCTGTGGAAGTGGCTGTACAAGACGGACAAGTGGGCGGCCACGTTTGACGAGATGACCGACCTGTCCAAGACGTTTCGGGCGGCGCTTGCGGACGCGGCCGTTGTGGATGCGCTCGCCATCCACGGGGTGCACCAGGCGGCGGACGGGACGCGGAAGATTACGTTTCGGCTACCGGGCGAGACGGCCGGCGCGTCGGCAGGGATTATCGAGAGCGTGCTCATCCCTGCAGCGGGCCGCACCACCCTGTGTGTGTCGTCCCAGCTGGGCTGTGCCCTCAACTGCCAGTTTTGCCTGACCGCCAAGATGGGCCTCCGCCGCCACCTCACCGTTGGGGAGATTGTGGACCAGGTGGTCCAGACGAGGCGGCATTTCGAAGCGGAAGCGCATATCTCGAACGTCGTGTTTATGGGCATGGGCGAACCCCTCCACAACATTCACGCGGTGCTGCCTGCGGTGGAGACGCTGCTCCACGCGGACGGCCTCAACATGTCGCACAACAAGGTGACCGTGTCCACGTCGGGGCTGGTGCCCGAGATCCGCCGCTTTGCGCGGGAGTCCAAGGCCAACCTGGCCGTTTCGCTCAACGCGAGCACCGACGAGGTGCGCTCGTGGATTATGCCCATCAACCGCAAGTACCCACTGGCGTCGCTGATGGGCGTCCTCCGGGACGAGTTCCCCCGTGGCTCGGCTGGGCGAACTCAGGCGAAAGTCTTCTTCGAGTATGTCATGCTGCGAGGTGTCAATGACAGCCTGGACGATGCGCGGCGGATCCTGCGACTGACCGCGGGCGTTCCGTGCAAGGTCAACCTCATCCACTTTAACGTACATGATGGCAGCGAGTTTGCGCCCTCGGACCGAGTGACGATGCGGACGTTCCAGGACTTTCTCGTCCGCAAGGGCATGACGGTCACCATTCGGGAGAGCCGGGGCGACGACGAGATGGCGGCGTGCGGGCAGCTGGGCCGCCCAGGCGACCGGCCGTCACCACCGAGAATGCGGGTGCCTGAGGCGTTTGAGCACGCCGTCGACGCGGCAGCGGTGCAGGCTGGGTCGAGGCGGCCGCGGCGGGGAGGCGGGAGCTCAGCCGCTGGGAAGGAAGACGCGGCAGTTGCCACGTCGACAAACACATAAGCACGCCAGTCTATTTGTCTTGTGTTTCTCCTCGTTGCTTCCCTCATCGGGTGCCGTGGGCGTTAGCGTTCACAGCTGGGGGCACGTGTCATGCGTTCTTTGGTCAGAGCAGGTGTGGTCCCGCCAAACGCGTCAGGAGCATGTATCAGAGGGGACGCAGGCTGCGGTAATCGCCAGGCCCCGGAGCTTGCCCAACACAGATACAGCAACTCAAAAGAAGAAAACGGCACCGACGCGCGTCAGGCGGTACCTACAGTCAACAGGCAGCGATACACATCCATCCACGCCCCTCGCCTCACCACCTACGATTACTACAGCAACGTGCGCAGCGGCGCAAAACCCGTGGCACCTGCACCACCCGTCGACGACATCATCTGCGCGTCAGTGACAGTGACAGTAGACGGGCAGTATGCAGGCCAGCCCAAGCCCAAGGCGTCTGCATCAGCGCGGAGGCAGTGAGGACTCTATGGCTGGTTACAGAGAAAAAAAGATCCCGGGCTGTACAGGGTTTGACAAATGGTCTCGCTCTCAACAACCTTCATACCACGCGCAGGTTGAAAAGCCAAAAACGGCGTGTCCTCCTCCTCTCCCATCAATGACCGCCACCAGTGCCGTTTGCAGCCGCGTCTGCGGCAGAGCTCCCGCCTCCTTGTGTCGAGCCACCCGCGTCGCCCGCCGCCTCAGCCGCCCCGCCCGTCGCCTTGGCCTTGGCGCTCGCGCCGGTCTTGCCCCCTGGTGGCCCGTACTTCTCGCGCAGCTCTGCAAAGATGGCCGAAGGGAGGATCCGCTCCGCGTCGGCGCCGGCAGTGTGGAACTCGTGCTCATTGAAGTCAAACAGCGGCGGCAATGGCTTACTGTTCGGTAGCCGCGTCTCAGGGTTCCTCAGCTCATCAAAGAACGCATGCGTAAGGCCGTCCATCGGCTTGAGCCGCAGCGACGGGTTGTACTGCAACATCTTGGCGACCAGGTCAATGGCGTCTGGGGTGGTGCGGGAGCGAAACACCTTGGCCCAGGGGTGCGGCTTGATCTGTGGGAACTTGAACTCGGTGTAGTTGGGGTTCATCGCTTGGATTTCCTCCTTCGAGGGGGTGCCCAGCACCTTGATGATCTCCACCAGCTGGTCAACGCCGCTCTCGCCAGGAAAGAGTGGGTGCCCAATCATTAGTTCCGCCATCACACAACCCGTGGACCACACATCGATTGCCGGCAAGTAGTCGGTGGCGCCAAAGATGAGCTCCGGCGCACGGTAGTAACGAGAGCAGATGTACGAGATATTGGGCTCGCCCGCCACCAGGATCTTGGCCGACCCAAAGTCACACAGCTTCAGGACCTGGGAGCTCGGATCCAGCAACAGGTTGGGCGGCTTGATGTCGCGATGGCTGATGCCAAGAGAGTGGATGTAGGCAAGCGCGCGCAGGAGCTGGTAAATGTAGAGCTTGATGTAGATGACGGGAATAGCCTTCTTCACCTTTCCATAGTGCCGGGACACGCGATAGACCGTTTCGGGGATGAACTCGAGCACCAGGTTGAGATACACCTCATCCGGCTTGTCCCCCGACGAGTAGAAGCAGTGCTTCAGCTGCACCACGTTCGTGTGGTCGAGCATGCGCATAATTTGGAGCTCCCGGTTCTTGTACCGCTTGTCCTGCAGCACCTTCTTAATCGCCACCGTCTCCCCCGTCTCACGTACCGTCGCCTGAAAGACAACCCCAAAGCTCCCATTGCCGATCACCCGCGCCGCCGAGTAGCTGATCGACTCGCGGGGGGCCTTGCGGCTGCTGCTCCCATCGGCGTTGCCGCCCGTGTGCGCGGAAGCCTCCCGGCCGCTGCCGCCGCTACCCTCGGCAAGCGCCTCCGGCCCAGCGGCCGATGGCACAACGACCGCCGCATCGCCGGCGCGGGGGGCGTCACTCATGGTGGCCGTTCACGCCCACCCACACCGCCGTGTGTCAAGCCGCCCACCCAGGCAGGCGCCGCCGCCAACAGCGCGGCGAACAGGGAAACACGCACGCGGGGCCACAAAACAAAAACCCCCCTGAACTCTCCCGCCGCCGCCGCCGCTGCCCGCCCGGCGAGTCGCGCCCCGCTCTCGGCAGGTGCGACACCCGTCAGGGCGCGCCCAACCGCCACCGCTGCCACGCCGCCACTGCCCGCGCCGTGGTTACCGCCGCCACCGACGCCGTTGCCGCTGCCGCCGCCGCCGGTCCGGTTCTACTATCTACGGGAAGGCAAAGGCCCGCCCAGCCGCAAACAGGGAAATCGCACCAGCCACGCACGGGGAGCGGCCACAGGTGCCAGCACAGAATATGCCCCCGCCGAGCCGCGCGCGTAAAACACCACCAACCCACCCAGCCCTACACCAGGTGCGGGTGTGGCGACGCGCCCGCACAGCAGACACAGGAGGGGAGGACGAGGGAGGGAGCGGGAAGGGGGGCGGGGAGCACGGAGAGCGCCCAAAATGGGACGGCAAGTGTGGGAGTACCAGTGTAACAGACACAAGGGGGGGATCGGGGGGGAGGAACCGCCGCACCAGCGCGTCGCGCCCACCCGCCACCGACACACCCGACGCTGCCACAACCCCGTGTACACGCCTCGGCAGTGTGCGTAAGCACGAGGCCGGCCGGCGGGAGGGGGGGGTGGGGCGCGGGCGGCGGCGCCTGCAGCTGCGGCGCGGGGCGCGCGACGACGATCGGGCGGCTGCACGCGTCCCGTCTCGGCGGGCGTAGTGGGGTGGTGGGGGGGGGCCGCCCGGCGCCAGCGCGCTGCGTCACAACCACCCTGGTGCACAGAATACCCAAACCACGTGGGCCCTCGTCGCTGGCAAGGCGGGGGGGGAGGGTGGGGGCGGGAGGCGGGCTTCTGCTGGGGGCAGGCCGCGGTGTGGGGCCCAGCCATGCAGGTGGCGGCGGGAGGTGGGGGGAGGGGGGCCCCCAGAAGGTGGTGAGACGGATTCTCGGTTTCCAGCCGCCTGGCCGCTCCAGCAGCTCAAAAACGCAGGTCCCCAGACACAGGAGCATGCGTGAAAGCTCTTGAAGATGGCAAGAACTTAATTAATGTATTCAGTTTTCCGTGCTGATGGCGTCAAGTACGTAAGAAACAATTGATTTGTCCACCTTCCAGTCCCCTTGGCCAATTTAGGATATTGTGCCATACTTGAGGAGGTCAAGCGAGGATGTCAACATTGGATGGCAAGACGTGTTTTTACAAGATGAGGTTCTTTTCAACACTGAAAGCTCCAAAATCGCCAACGGACGATCGCGGCAGACAGCAAGCCATCCCCTTAAATGCAGCTGAAATGGCCCAGCTTTGGAGGCTAGAGAACTGCACCGAGAAGACACACAATCAGCTAGCAGTACGGTCTCATCAAGCTGCCAAGCCATGGGGATGAGAGACTTGCACCAACTGTGCATGAAGGACAGAGTGGATGTGAAACATGGTAGCTGTCTGCTCGTTCAACGCTGCGCACGGCCGTCGCGCAGTAAGAGCTACCTCATAGGCACCTGAGTTGATGGCACTTCAGTGACAAGTTCAGTTGCTGCTCTGCCGTGACAGCTCTTCCGGATGCCGTCGGACGTCGAGCAGGACATTTTGGGGAAACAAATCGAGCCGTTCAAAAGAGTTCACAGGAACACTCTTATTTATGCATACACAGTAAATTGTTTGTGAGATGCATGTAAAGTTACCATAAATTGTGTCAAAACTTGACTTTCCGCAAGTGTTCCTCGTTGTCGGATTTTGGGGCCCAAAATATGTGATCACTTGCAGGCAGCTTGGTTCTGGCAAGCTTTTTTAGGTGGCCGACTGTGTCGTCGGCACCTCCAGATTTGGCCAGATTGTCCCCTTTTATCCCCTCAATCGAAATCATAGATACAGTGACTTACGCCTTGGACACTCGCGACAAGGGTAACGCTCGTGGCCAAGACCAGCCGGCAATCCAATGGACGCCGTGAAAGGTCTCCGCGTGAGAAAAACTACAGAGGGACGCCAGAGCTCATCTCCCCGCCCAGTACAGTGCATAATATGTACACATTAAAGTGCGTCCCGTAAAAAGTGGACGTGCACGTGTCATGATCATGTCAAATATCGGCCACTGGACCAATCAAACCCACACTGCACGACCTGAGCACGTCCACTTTTTACGGGACGCACAATATGTACCCGCTTCGTGGTACAGTACCGCCTTGTTTGCACGCCCAGACCGGGACTTCGGCCCATCGTCAGTGGGGGGCCACTCGATACGAAAAGAGGTCTACCGGACGGAGGCTGCGTTTTCGAACGCTGTTCGGCTTTTCGGTCCCATTCGAGTCGACGGAGGGACGACGGCGGTATCCAGTCCACGACTGCTCCCCATCCTGTGGCACCCTGTCGGCCCCACGGCCCCCACCCCCACCCTCACGCCTGTCCCCTGCGGTGGGCTGTCTGGCCACCTCTTCGTTGGCTCCTTTGCGCATGCCCCTGTCCCCCCTGCGCGGCGGTCCCGGTCGTTCCCGCGTCGCCTACCAGGCCGTCTCTCATCGGTTGCTTGTGTTTCTCTGGCCGCTCCCGCTTTGCTGCGCTGCGGTTGGAGAGAGCAGGGGGGTGGACGGGGGTTGGGCGCTCTCTTCCGTGTGGTCACTGTTGCGGTGCGGCGCCCGTCGTATGGCCAGGGGCGGCGACCGCCGGGGCGGCGGCGGCGGCGGCGGCGGCGGCGGCGGTAAGGACGGTGGGGATGGCGGCCGCCGGCGCGCTGGCACCGGCACTGGCGGGCGCGGCAAGGCGGCGCGGGCGGCGGCGCGGGGGCGCCAAAAAGAGGAGCTCGCCCGCCTGGCCGCCGCGGTCGCCGCCATCCCCCCCCTGCGTGCCCTCTACGACGCCACCGCGGTGACGGTTGGGGGGGGGGGGGGGGGGGTGGGGGGGGTCGCCCCAGCCCCGCCCGCCAACCGGCGGCAGGCAAAGGCCGCCCGTGCCGCCGCCGCCGCGCGGGCGGCAGCGGGCCTGGACGGTGATGGCGGCGGCGGCGACGACGGCGGCGGGGCGGCGGCGGTGGGTTTGGCCGGCAGGGCGGCGGCCGCGTCGGCGGCAGCGTCGGCGGCGCTGGCGTCCCCCATCGTGGCCGCCCGCCACTTTTCCGACCTCCCCCTGTCGGAGCGGACGGTCCGTGGCCTGGCGGCCGCCGGCTTTACCGCCCTATCCGACATCCAGCGGGCGGCCATGCCGCAGGCGCTCGCCGGCCGGGACGTCCTCGCGGCGGCGCCGACCGGGAGTGGCAAGACGCTGGCGTTTGCGGTCCCCGTCCTCGAGGCGCTCTACCGCGCGTCGTGGGGCCCCCTGGACGGCCTTGGCGCGGTTGTGCTGGCGCCGACGCGGGAGCTGGCGGCCCAGATCTTTGACGTCTTTCGGGCCGTTGGCGGCCGCCACGACCTGTCTGCCGCACTCGTCACAGGGGGCCACGACGTGGGGTACGAGCGGCAGCGGCTGGGCGGCATCAACATCTTGGTCGCCACGCCGGGGCGGCTGCTGCAGCACCTGGACGAGGCGGCGGAGCTGGTCACGTCGGGCGTCAAGGTGCTGGTGCTGGACGAGGCGGACCGGATCCTCGACATGGGCTTTGCCCCCACCGTCGACGCGATTGTGGCCAACCTGCCGCGGGCGCCCCACCGGCAGACGCTCCTCTTCTCCGCGACGCAGACCAAGAGCGTCCGCGCGCTGGCGCGGCTGTCCCTCTCCAAACCCGAGTACGTTGAGGTGGTCGGCCGGCACTCGCTGGGGAAAAGGGGCGCTGCCGCTGCTGCCGCCGCCGCTGCCGACGGGGGGGGCGCCGACGCGGCCGCCGACGCGGCCGCCGACGGCGGCGGCGCGGCGGCACCGCCGTCGCGTGGGGGTGGCGGCGCCGACGGGGGCGCCGACGCGGACGGCGCGGCGGGCGCGACCGCCACGGTGGGGACCCCCCACAAGCTGGTCCACACGTACGCGCTGGTGACGGCGGGCACCAAGCTGTCCACCGTCTGGTCGTTTATCAAGTCCCACCTCAAGGCCAAGACGCTCATCTTTTTCGCCACCTGCAAGCAGGTGCGCTTTGTGTACGAGGCCTTTCGTCGCCTTCGCCCCGGGGTGCCCCTGCTGGGCCTCCACGGGCGCATGTCCCCCGGCGCCCGCGCCGACACGTACGCGCGCTTCTCCGCCGCCCGCGGCGGCGCAGCGCTGTTTGCCACCGACGTGGCCGCGCGGGGCCTCGACTTTCCCGCCGTCACGTGGGTGCTGCAGGCCGACTGCCCCGCCGACGTGGGCGCCTACGTCCACCGCGCCGGCCGGACCGCGCGGTACCGGTCGGCGGGCACGTCGCTGACGCTCCTCGTGGGGGGGCGGGAGGAGGGGATGGTGCCGGCGCTCGCCGCCGCGGCGGGGGTGGTGGCCACGCGGACGCGGATCAACCCGTCGCGGCTGGCCGACGTGACCTCGCGGCTGGCGTCGGCGGTGGCCGCCGACGGGGAGCTGCGGACGCTCGCGCAGGGCGCCCTAAAGTCGTACGTGCGCGCCGTGGCGGTGGCGGCCGCGGCGGTGGGGGAGGTGGGGGAGGAGGAGGTCCACGCCATGGCCGCCGCGTACGGGCTGCCCGCCGCGCCCATCATGCGGGGGAAGGCGCCAAAGGGCGGCGCCCCGCCCGCGACCGCCGACGCGGCGGCAGCCGCCGCGCCCGCCGCGCCGTCAGACCGGCTGCCGGCGGCGGTGGCGGGGCTGGGGCCGGCGGCGGCCGCCGCCGCCGCGGGGCGCAACGTCTATGGGTACCGTGTGGCGCCTGACGAGGTGCCGGGCGCGGCCGCTGCCGCCGCTGCCGTCGCCGCCGCCGCCACCCGTAGGGGCGCCCCGGCCGACGACTCGGACGGGGACGAAGATGACAGCGACTGCAGCAGCGACGGGGTGCTGGCGGTCAAGCGGGTGCACGCCGGGGCCGGCGGCAGCGGCGGCGGTGGTGGCAGCGGCAGCGACGCCGACTCGGACGACGATGAGGCCGCCGCCGCCGTTGCGGCGGCAGGGGGGCGGCCGCCAAAGCGGCTCAAGATTAGCCGCTCGTCGGGGGCGGCCACCTCCCGGGGCGGTGGCGCCGCGTCGCGCCTCGTCTTTGACCCCGACGGGCGGGCGGTGCGGCCGCTCGAGGCGCTGCTGTCCACCCTGGGGGGCGGGGCCGACGACGGCAACGCCGGGGGCGCCACCCCCGCTGACGGGCCGGCGCCGCCGGCCGACGCGGCCGCCGCGGCCGACGCGCGGGCGGCGCGGGTGGCCCGCGCACTCGCCGCATCGGCGGCAGAAGACCGGGCGGCAGAGCGGGAGCGGGTGCGGGCGCTCCACCGGGCGCGGCGGGACAAGGAGCGGGGTCGGCGGGCGGGGGGGAAGGGTGCCGCCGCCGGCGCCGAGGTGGAAGTCACCCTGGGCGGGGGGACCGACGACGACGACGACGACGACGACGACTTCGGCGACGACATTGACGACCGCAACGGCGACGACGGCAGTGGTGATGACAGCGCGGGGTGGTCGCAGGGGGGGGGGTCAGAGGCGGAGTTTGGCTCTGGCTCAGACGGCGGGAGCGACCCAGACGGGGAGGGGGGGGAGGGGGACGACGTGGCCTCCGCGGAGGCCGCGGCGCTGGCCATCCTCAACGCCCGCCGCCGCCGGTGAGCGGCGGCCGACGATGCAAACAGAAAATCCTCGATACGCCGCCACCGCGTGCCGCCCCTCGTGCCGCCCGCTGCCGCCGGTGGTGGCCGCCCGACAGACGCACCCGCCACGTCAGTGGGCGTGGCGGCATTGACTCCCCACTGCCACCCCCCCCCCCAACCCCGCCGCGCCCTTTACCTTCCCCCCCCACCTTTTCTCCCCCCCCCCCCCCCCCCCCTCCCCCCCCCCGGGGTGCAGCTGCCGTATCCCCCCCCCCCCCCTCGCCCCGCCCGCGCCCTCACACGGCATACGCGGCGATGGTCTTGGCGGCAAAGTCGCCAAAGGTGTCCCCCCCCACAAACCGGTCGCCCAGCGGCGGCACGCGCGCGTCGGTCACCAGCGCCGCCGCCGGCGGCGCTGCCGGCAGCGGGTGGTCCGCCTCGGGCTGCAAAAAGAGCGCAAAGGTGGTGCGGGAGACGACCGCCGCCCCCGGCGGCGACGCCGCGCCAGCGGTCGGCGGCGCCGGCGGCGCCGCCACCGCGTGCGCAACGGCGCGGAGGGCGCCGGCGGAGAGCAGCTGGGCGGTCTCGCCCGCCTGGAAGGCGACCGCGTCGGGGGGGATGGCCACCCGCGCGAGGGTGGACCCCGCCCCGGGGGGGGACCCGGGGGGGGGGGGGAGCGACACGGTCAGGCCCGCCCCCGCCGCCGCGGGGGGGGGGGTGTCCGACTCCTCGCCCTGGGTAGAGCAGGGGGGGGGGGGGGGGATGGTGGAGGGGCGCGGCGGAAGAGGGTCGAGGGCGGAAAAGAGTCGAGGAGGACCAGGGGCAGGGGGGGGGGGGAGGGCGTGGGTGGGTGGGTTGGTGAGTGGCGAGTGACATGGAGGAGGGAGGGCGGCGGGGGCAAGCCCCCAGCGATGCACATCGGTCAGTCAGGGCTGTGTCGACGACGCTGTCGCGCGGCGCGAGCGGCAGCGGGGATGCCCTCCCCCAACCACGCGGCGCGGCGGCCGGGCGGGGGCACACGGGGGCACGGGCGGCGCTCGCCCCTCCCCGCCGCACCCATCTCTACTGCCCAGCCACCCACCCCCCAGCGCGGCGGGCCGCGGTCCCCCCGCCTCCTCCACACCCACCCCCTTCACCCGCTCATGGACGTACCGTCGTGTGGTTGTAGTAGCGCGCGGCAATGAGGGCGGTGAGCGCGCCGTGGTCATTGTGGAAGCCACACCACCAGCGGGGCTGTGCCGCGGCCACCCCGCCGGCGGCGGCGCCACCCCTACCCCCACCAGCCCCAGCCCCAGCCCCACCACCGCCGTCGCCGCGGTCACCCCCACCGCCACCGCCGCCGCCACCGCCGCCGCCGCCGCCGCCGCCGCCGGCGTCCTCCCCTCCACCCCCAACGGCACCGCCGCCCCCTCCCCCCCCTGCCCCCCCAGGCGGGTAGTAGTGCAGCAGCCGACCTTTGGCAGCCCGCGCCGACGCGAGCGCCGGCGCGAGCGCGGCCCCGGCCGTCGGGGGCGGCTCCCCCCCCCCCTCCCCCCCCCCCCCCCCGCTGCCGTCCGCCCCGCCGCCCGCCGCAACGGCCGCGTCGGCGGCGGCGGCAACGTGGTGCCCAATGGAGGCGAGCAGGCGGCCGATGCGCTTAAACGACCGCTCCAGCGCGCCGCCGCCGTCTGCCACCGCCGCCGCCGCCGCCGCCCCCGCCGCCGCCCCCGCCGCGTCGGCGGGCGGCCACACGTTGGGGTGGTAGAGCTCAGGGGCGGCCGCCGCCACCGCCGCGGGCACCGCCGGTGGCACCGCCGCGGGGTCATCGTGGACGGGGTTGGCGTAAAAGGAGCCCTTGGAGAGGTCCGCGGCCGCAGCGGCGGCGGCGGCGGAGCCGACGCCGCCCCCACCCGCACCCCCTCCCCCACTGTCGGCCTCCCCCACCGCCGCGGGGGGCTCAAACCGCTCCGCGCCGACCGACCAGCCGACGGCGTAGGAGGCGGCCGGCACCACACACGCGTCACGGACGTGGGCGGGGGCGGTGGCAAAGGCGCGGCCGGCGCGGAGGAGGTCCAGGCGGGCGGCGGCGTACCAGGCGGGCAGCCCCGTGACGAGGAGCACCGACGTGGTGGGCGCCGGGGGGGGGGGCTGGTGGGGGGTGGGGGTGCAGTGTCCCGGGGGGTGGTGGGGGGGGGGGCCGGCGCGTAGGCCGCCGCCACCGCCGCGGCGGTGGCGGCCACGTCGGCGGGGGCGGCGGAGCAGAGGGTGGCCAGCGGCAGGGACGGGACGGCCACAAAAGGGGGGGGGTCCATGGCTTCCGCGCCGGTAGCCTGGGGTGGGGCGTGGGAAAGTAAGCCGGGAAGGGGCGGGGGGGGGACGTGTTACGGGAAGGCGGAGCGGGAGGGGTGGGGGGAGGGGAGGTGGTGGGTGGAAGGGCGACCTACCAAAAAAAGCGCAAAGCGCAGTCGGAGGGCGACTGGTCATCAGGCCATGATGGATTTGGACAAAGGGAGAACAAAAAGAGAATGGGAGCAGGAGCCGACGGCTCCGTGGTGCCACGTGGACCACGCTTCCCAGACACACGGAGTGGCTTTTTTGGTATCTCTTTTCTTCCTCGACTTTTCGATAAAGTGGTACGCATGACGAGCTCGCGAAAGACGATGTATTTTCAAATACATCGGCGACATCAAGGTGGACAACTTTTCAAGGTACGGGACATTTCTGACTGTAGGGGGGCTATCAGGACACCAAAGGGGCGTATGGACGGGCCGATGGGGTGACGCCCGTCGCCACCGCGCCACCCACGCGATCCATCCGACGCCTCGGGACCCGCGGCCAAGTCGTCGCCGGCCGCGGTGGCGTCTGCCGCCCATCGCCGCTTGCCTCCCGCCTAGGTGCCGCCAAATCCCTGCCCGCCCCCCTCACTGTCGCCGGACATCCAGGCGGACGTGCTGGGCCGGCACGCTTGGCCACCTTCGCCCCGGATCGGTCACTGCCCCCCCCCCCCCCCCCCCCGCCGCCGCCATGGGCTTCTTCGCCGACCTCCGCACCAAGCTGGGAGGCGCCCCAGAGCCGCCCCCCGCGGCTGACCTCGACGGCGGCTCGGCGGCGTCCCTGGGAGGCTCACCCACGGGGTCTCCGTCCTCCTTGCCGGGAGCGCCGCTGCCCTCCGACACCACCCCCGCGGCGTATGAGACCACCCCCCCGCTCGCGACCCCCTCCGCCGGCGGTGCTGCCGCCGGCGCGGCATCCACCCTCGGGGCGGGGGTGTCGCCCGCTGAGACGACTGCGGCGACCCCTCCCCCCCCCCCCACGCCGTCCAACGGGACGACGTTTGTGCCCAAGCCGCCGGCCACGCCCGACATGGTGGGCGGCGGGAGCTTTATGAAGTTCGCGTCGGCCCGGTCGGCGGCCGAGGCGGCGGCCAAGGCGGGCACCCCCTGGTGGCGCCGCGTTGAGCGTACAGACCTGCCCAATCCGGGGGGCTATGAGGATATCAGCGCGGACGCGAGCGCGATCCTCCGGCCCAACCTGTTTGACGGCGTCCAGCTGAGCATGAACCTGCCACTGTCGCCCGCCTTTTCCATTGGCCACACGTTTGACATGGGCGGGGGGGGCTCCCCGCCGCGGCCCCCGGGCTACGCCTTTACCGCGAACTACCTGTCCAACTCGGTGGTGGTGCTGAGCCGCGTGGACCTGACCGGCCGTGTCCACGGTCGCGCGTTTGTCACCCACACCCCGGCTGTGCTGTCCAAGGTGGTGGCCGAGTCAACCTCGGAGGAGGGCTCTGCCAAGGCCACATGGGATGTGGAACACCGCGGCAGCGACGCGGTGTCCAGCCTCAAGGTGGGCAACGAGGGCACCCTTGCGGCCTCCTACCTGCAGAGTGTCACGCCGTCGGTGAGCGTTGGTGGCCAGGGCTTTTACCAGGTCAAGGAGCAGTTTAGCGCGCTGACGGCGGCGGTCAAGTACGCGGACGGAGGGGACCTGGCGACGGCGACGGTTGCCAGCTACGGGCCCGTCATCCTCACCTACATGCGGCGGGTCAACCCCCGGTTTGCGCTGGCCGCCGAAATGTTTGTCGATGCGCGGAGTCGGGAGAGCCTCGTCACGGCCGGCTACCGCTACGACCTGCGGGGGGCGACGGTGGTGGGGCAGGTGGACTCGAACGGGCGGGTCGCGACGAGTGTGGAGGAGAAGATCGCGCCGGGCTTTAGCTTCCTCCTCAGCGGGGAGGTGGACCACGCGGCGCAGGAGTACCGCTTTGGCTTTGGCTTGCAATTGGGGAGCTAAGCATGGATGCTGTTGGGGGATGGAGGCAGGGCTGGGGGGGACGGGTCAGGAACCGGACGAGAGGTGGGGGAGCAGGAGCCCGACGCGCGCGCGGTGCTGGATGACGCTGTTTTTTTGGGGGCTCTGCTTGTACCTTCCTGTTTGTCCGCAGCCGCCCCTTTTTGTTCGCCTGTGGTCCTTCTGCCGCTGCCACTGCCCAGCAGCCTTCACCCGTGGCACGTCTGGCCTGCGGTGGCAGCGCGGCCGTTCGTCCCACCCGTGGCACGTCTGGCGTGCGCTGCCACCGCGGCCGTTCGTCCCCTCAAAACGGCGTCCCACTCAATACCGTTCTCCCCGCCCCGTGGACGTCGTTCGCCACCCCTACGACACGCCGTGGGCCGGCAGCGGGCGTCCAACGGCGCCACGCCCGCCCCCCTCCCGGCGCGCCCGCCGTTGAGTCCCCCACCTCCCTAGGCTGTCGCGGCCGCCGCCGGCTCGGCGCACGCAACGACGCTGATGGTCGGGTTGATCTTGCGCATCATCCCGCCGAGCGTCTTGCCCGGCGCGAGCTCCAGCCACGGACCCCCCCCCAACGCGTGGTCCGTGGCGAGCGCCTGACAGCACGCAGCCCAGCGGACGGGGCTGGTCAGCTGCGCGACGAGCGCATTGCGGATGCGATCGGGGGGGGCGGCGACGTGCGCGGCGCCCGCCACGTTGGCCATGACCGGCACCGACGGCGCCGCGATCGGCACGTCGGCGAGCGCGGCGGCGAGGCGCGCCGCCGCGGGCGCCATCAGCGGCGAGTGAAAGGCGCCCGCCACGTCCAGGACGATGGCGCGGCGGAGCTTGAACGGGGGCGCCTTGGCCACTACCTCGGCCCGCGCGATCGCGGCGGTGGAGCCCGACAGCACCACCTGGCCGGGGGCGTTAAAGTTGGCCGCCACCAGCACCGTGTCCGCGCCCATCTCGGCAACAACGGCGGCCACGATGGCGGTCGCCACCTCCTCCGTGGCGCCCACCAGCGCCAGCATGCCGCCGTCGCTCGCGTCAGCCGCCTCCTGCATCGCCCGCCCGCGGAGGGCGACCAGGCCGAGGGCGTCGTCAAAGGTCAGCGCCCCCGCCACCGTCAGCGCCGTGTACTCGCCGAGGCTCAGCCCCGCTGCCGCCGCCACCCCCCCCGTCGGCGGGAGGACGCCCATCTCGCGGGCGCCCGCCAGCGCCGCCATGGACGCGACAAAGATGGCCGGCTGCGCCACGTCGGTCCGGTCGAGGGTGCCCTTGGGGCCCTCCCGCATCAGCGTCGACAGCGGCACGCCGCCGGGGAGGGAGGTGCCCAGCGCCGCGTCGGCGCGGGCCAGCACCGCCGCCGCAGCGGGGGAGGCGTCTGCCCACGCAGACGCCATCCCCACCGTCTGGGCCCCCTGCCCAGGGCACAGGATGACCGCGCCCGCAGGCGCGCCGCGGCCGCCGCCGCCGCCGCCACCGTCGCCGCCCACGTCCATGCGGGGGGGGACGGCGGCCGCGCCCCCCGCCGACCGGCGGGCAGCAGCAGCGGCAGCCGCAGCCGCAGCGGCGGGACACGCGCGGCTGGGGATGACGGCGCCGACGAGGCGGGCGGGGGGCGTCCACCCGCAGCGGGCGGCGGGCACCGCGGGCGAGCGGGCGGCGAGGGGGGGGAGCGCCGCAAACGCCGCGACGGTGCGGGCCATGGCGAGCAGCGCACGGGGCGGGGTTGGGGGATGATGGGGGGGGGGAGAGGGGGGGGGAGCTAGGGGGGTGGGGAAGACTACGGGCGGCGCGTGTGCACAGGGGCGCGACGTGGTAGGGGCGAGGGGGAGGGGGGGGAAGGCGCCGGCAGTGGTGGGCGGGACGACACGGGGCCACACTAACACGGTGATTCGGGGGGGCAAGGCGGGGGAGACGGGGCCGTCTGGGGAGCACGACGGCGATACCGCCCCCGCGGGGGCGTCGGCCCACGCCACTGGGCCAATCAACGGGGCCGGCCCGATCCCCAATCCCGCCCACCCACGGCAGGCGCCGCAGACGATGCGGCCGCAGTCTGCGGCGCCTCCCAAACGTGTCGGGAGATTGCATCTCCCGCATGGTGGGGGGGGGGGGCGGCGCCCGCGAGGGCGCGCACCCGGCGCTCCCCCCACTCCCCCGCCCCGCGCCGTGGGCGCCGCAGCGCGCGGGCGGGCGGCGGTGGCGGTCGCGGTGGCGGTGGCGGTCGCACTTGTGGCGGCGGTTTGGGGGGGGCGGGCGACGGCCAACTGCCGGCGCTCCTCGCTCCCTCCCTGCTCTGCCTCGGCGGCGCCACCACACTGGCCTGTGTCCATACATACCGTACGTACAAGGACAAGGCGGTTGGGGAAAGAAAGAGAGGTCTGCCTGTGACAAGAATAAAAAAAGAAACAAAAAAAAAGGGGGCGAGCACGTACCGGCCGGCCGCCGTCACCCCCGTGCCGCCCGTGACCGCGCGTCCTCTGCAATGACGGCGGTGAGGAAGGCGTGGAGGACCTCCCAGTCCACCCCCCCGTCCCCGCCCCCCCCCCCCCCCCCCCCCCCCCCGCCGTCGTTGCCGCCGGCGCCCCGGCGGGTCGCCCCGGCGACGGCAGCGCCGGCACCCCCCCCCCGCCCCCCACGTACAGCTCGTGGAGGCGGAAGCGCACCCGGTGGGGCGCGCCGCTCCCCGGCGGGGGCGCGTAGAGCTCCAGGGTGAGGTTGCCGCCAAAGGGGGACAGCCCCGACAGCGGGGGGCGGAAGCCAAACAGCAGCAGCAGCGGGATGAGCGTCTCGGCGTGCGCAAACCGCACGTCCGCCACGTAGCGGGGGGGGGCGCGCGGGGGGGCGGGGGGCGGGGCGGGGGTCCCACCGCCACGGCCACCCCCACCCCCACCCCCACCCCCACCGCCGCCCCCGTCACCGCGGCTGACACCGTTGCTGCTGCCGCTGCTGCCGTGGCCGCCCCCGCCCGGGGCGGTCGCGACGCACGCGCCGAGCGCGGCGAGGATGTCGGCACACAGCGGCGCCGCGACGGCCGGCAGGTGGTCGTGGGCGGCGGTGAACGGGCGCACCCGCGCCTCGGCCGCCTCGACGGCCTCCGCGTCGGCGCGGGAGAGGAGGGCGACGAGGCGGGAGCCCCGGACGGCGGCGCCCGTGTCAAACGCCGCCGCCTCGGCGAGGGCGCCCAGCAGCGTCGGGCACAGGGGCGGGAGCGCCGCCGCGTCGGCGCCCAGCGCCGCCGCCACCCGCGCCGTCGCCGCCCGGATGGGGCAGGTGGCTGTGCCATTGCCGCCGCCGCCGCCGCCGCCGCCGCTGCCGACGCTGCCGCCGCCGACGCCGCCGCTTCCGCCGTCGCGCCCACGCCCCCCACCCCGACCGCCGCCAACAACCGCACCCCCCCCGCCCCCCCCCCCGCCGCCACCGCCGCCGCCGCCGTTGCCACCGCCGCCACCGACGCCACCGCTACCCGCCCCCGCGCCCCCCCCCCCCCCCCCCCCCCCCACCACCATCCCCAGCGCCCTCGGCGGCAGCAGCCAACGCCTCTCCCGCCGCCCCCGCCGCCGCGTCGGGCACGCCCCCGTCCGCTGCCGCCGCCCCCCCCCCCCCCCCCGCCGCCGCCGCCACCGCTGCCGCCGCCGCCGCTTCCGCCGCGGTGGCGGCGGCGGCGGCAGCAGCGGCTGCCGCCGCCTCCCCCGTCGCCCGCCGCTTGTGGGCGCGCGCAAAGGCGGCGTAGGCCGGGTCGGTGTCAAAAAAGCGGAGCGGCGCGTCCCACCCCGCCGGGAGCACCTCCACCACCGCCGGCGCCGCGGCGGCGGCCACCCGCACCCGCCGCCCCTGCGTCGCGTAGCCGGCCGCCCAGGCGCGCGCCGACGCGATCGCCCGCCCCTTCCACGACGACACCAGCCGGATGCGGCCGGATGCGCCCAGGCCCAGCGCCACCCGCCGCCGGCCGTCGGCAACGACCGCGGCGGTGCCGGTGGCAAAGTCGTCGTGGGGGGGGGGGGGGGGGGTGGGGGGGGGGGGGGGGGGGGGGGGGCTGGGGGACGGGGACGACGGAGGTGCCCCCCACAGACGGCCGCCCGGCGGGTCGGGGCGGGGGTGGAGGAGGGGGCCCCACCGCCGCGGCGGCGGCGGCACCCCCCCCGCCCCCCCCCACCCCACCGCCCTGGCGGTCGGCGCCGCCGCCGCCGTCGGCCGCGTCGGCGGCCGCCGCCAGCGGCGCGTAGTAGCGGCGGAAGAAGCGGGCGCCGAGGTGCCGCATCTCCACCCGGCCCCGCCCGTTGAGGCCGCCGGGGGTGCGCTCCCACGACGCCAGCCGGGCGGCCCAGGCGTCGAGCCAGGCCTCATCGCCGGGGGGGGGGGGGGGGGTGGTGGCGGTGGCGCCCGTGCCGCCGGCAGAGGCCTGCGGGCCGCCCACCCGCCCCCCCACCCCTACCGCACCGCCCCCCCGCCCGTGGCGTCCCCCCCCCCGTCGGCGGCGCCCCCCCCCCCCCCCCTTCGACGGCGGCCGCCGCCGCCGCCGCGGCGGCGACGGCTGCGGCCGACGCGACGGCGGCGCGGAGCCAGGCCTCCAGCCGCCGCAGGCGGGCGGCCGACCCCGCCGTCGGGTGGCGGCTGCCGTGGCGGGCGAGCACAAAGACGTGCACCAGCGCCCCGCCGGGGGTGGCGTAGGGGGGGACCACCGCCAGGTGGTCCTCCCCGGGGGGGTGGCGGTAGGGGGACTTGGTGCCGAGGTGGTCGGCCAGCCGCCAGGGGCGGGGGGGGGGGGACCCCGCGGAGGGGCGGATATCAGAAGTGGGGGGGGAGGGGCGGCAGCAGCAGCAGCAGCGGTGGCAGCAGCGGTGGTGGTGACAGCGGCGGCGGGGAAGGCGGCGGCGGCCGCCGCGCCAGTCGCCACGGCGGCATTGGCGGGGGCGGCCGCCGTCGTGGTGTCGTCGTCAGAGGGGGGCGCGGCTGCGGTGACGGGCGCCGCCGCCGCCGCGGCCGCCGTTGCGTCGGCCACCCCGGCTGCCGCCGCCTCCGCCGCCGCCGCCACAGCTGGCAGCCGCGGCGGCCGCCCCAGGGACGACCGCGGCGATGACGGCGGCGATGACGGCGGCGACGACGGCGGCGACGACGGCGGCGACGACGGCGGCGACGACGGCGGCGACGACGGCGGCGACGACGGCGGCGACGACGGCGGCGACGACGGCGGCGACGACGACGGTGACGACGGCGGCGGCGGCGAAAGCGCCGGCAGCGGAGGGCGGCGGGCCCGCCGGGGATACCCGCCGCGGCAGCGCCGCGGGCGGGACGGGGATGTTGCCGGTGGGAACGCTGCGGTGGGGGGTCCCCAGACGGACGGGGAGGGAGGAGGGGGCGGGGGGGGGGTGCGGAGACCATCCCAGTGACGCAGGTGGGGGTGGCAGCGGCAGGGGGGGGAGACAGAGGGATGATGGGCGGGGTTGGTGGAGGGGGGGAGGGGTGGGAGGGAGGGGGAAGACGAGCGAGGAACACAAGGAGCGCTCACCCAAGCGGGGTACCGGGGAGATGGGGGTGAGGGGGGGGGGGGTGGTGGAGGTGCAGGGCGGGGCACGGGGAGGGGGAGTGGTCTGGAAGGGTACAAGACGGCCTTGCACGCAGTCGCCGGCGGTGGAGAGGGGGCCGCCCCATGCAAAGAAGGTGTGGATGGACTTTGTGGGACGAGCCGTGGGGCGCTTCCCCGAGGAAGCGCTGGGAAGCGCTGTGCCAGCAAAAAGAACAAGAAACCAGACGGACAAAACTGAAAGAAGCACAATTATGAAAGTACTGGGGTCTAAAGTCTCTTTAGTTTTAGTGTGGTCTTCCACTGCATGAAACGTTTTCTTGAACGGAACCCCAGACCACAATGCAGGTTGCGGCGATCCCCGTCACGGTACAGTACTGAACACACATACTGTACTGTACAACGAGCACTGCGCAGCGCCTCCCAGCCCCACCGCCGTCACCCGCAACCTCCTTCCCGCCCGCCCGCCCGCCCTCCCTCCCGCCCGCCCGCCCGCCCGCCCGCCCGACCGCCCCGGTGCGGACCGCGCCGTCATGCGCGGGGCCATCCCCCTGAGGCCTTCCCCAGACGGACCAGCCGCCCCACTGGCGCCGTCGACGGCGTCGGCGGCTGCCCGCTCCACGACGGCGGGAGGCTCGGCGGACAGCGCCGCCGTTGCGCCGCCGCCGCGGCTCCCCCCCCCACCCCACCCCACCCCGGGTGCGTCTCTCGCCCCCCCCCTGGTGGGGGCCCTCCACGCCTGCCCACCCGCCCCCACCCCTGCTGCCACCGCCACAGCCACCGGCACGCCCGGTCCGCCCCCCCTGCCGCGCTCCCCCCCCCCACCCACCCCCACCTGCCCGACACGGACGCGGCGGCGGCCACCCTGGAGGCCACCCACGTGGCGGCCGTCTACACGGCCATCGCGTCGCACTTTTCCGCCACCCGCTACGCCCCGTGGCCGGCCGTCGCCGCCTTCCTCGCCACCTTTCCCGCCGGCGCCCTCGTCGCGGACATTGGGTGTGGGAATGGCAAGTACGCGCCGGCACCCGCTGGCAGCGACGGCGGCGGCGGCGGTGGTGGCGACAGCGGCGGCGACGGTGGTGGCTGCGGCAAAAGGGGCGCAGGTCGCAAAGGCCGCGGCGGCGGTGGCGGTCGTACGAGCACGGGCGACGGCGGCGGCGACGACGGCGGCAGCGGTGGCGGCGGCGGTGGCGGTGGCGGCGGCGGCGTCGCGTGGATCGGCGCCGACCCGTGCGCGGGCCTGGCGGCGATTGCCGCGGGCCGGCCCGGCGGCGCCGGCGCGGTGGCGGTTGGTGACGTGCTGTCGCTGCCCCTCAGGCGGGCCGCCTTTGACGGCGCCCTGTGCGTGGCGGTGGTGCACCACCTGGCGTCCCGCGCCCGGCGGGTGCGCGCGTGGGCGGCGGTGGGGGGGGTCCTCCGCCGGGGTGGCCGCGCGCTCGTCACCGTGTGGGCGCGGGAGGGGGCTGACCCGGGGGAGGGGGGGGGCGGGGGGACGGCGGCGACGGCACTGGCGCCACCGGTGGCGGCGGCCACGACGGCGGCGGCGATGACGTCGGCGGTGGCGGGGAGTAGGGTGGTGGCCCCGTCGGCCGCCGCCGTCGCGGCGGCTGCCGCCGCAGCGTCTGCGGCTGGGGGGGGGGGGGGGGGCGCCGGGGCAGCCGCCGTCGCTGCCCCTGGCGGCGGGCCGTCCACCGCCCCCCCCTGCACCCGCGCGGACGGGGGAGCGGCGGCGGATGCGGCGGCGGCGGCGGCGGCGGCGGCGGCTGTGGCGGCGGCGGGGGGGGCGGCAGCTGGGGTGGCGCCGGCGGCGGCCGCTCTCGTCGGTGGTCGCCGCTTTGGCGCCCCCGACGTGCTCGTGCCGTGGCACCTGCAGCGCGCGCACGCCACCGGGGGCGGGGGGGGGGGGCGAAAGGCCCGCCGTCGCCGCCGTGCGGCGGCGGCGGCGGCGGCGGCGGCGCAGGCCGCCCCTGACGCTGCACGTGGTGCCCCTAGAGGTGACGCTGGCGACAGCGAGCGGGCGGGGGGTGGCGGCGGCTGCGGCTGCGTCGACGGCGGTGGCGGCGGCGGTGGTGGTGACTGTGGTGGCGGTGGCGATGGCAGGGCCGGTGGCGGTGACGGCGGTGGTGGTGGCTGTGGCGGTGGCGACGGCGAGGCGGGTGGGGTGGCGGCGGACACGGTGCTACTGCGCTACTACCACGTCTACGCCGCCGGGGAGCTGCGGTCTGAGCTAGAGGCCGTCCCCGGCCTGACCGTCGTGGCCGTCTACTATGACCACCAAAATTGGGCGGCGGTGGTGGAGCGGACGGGGCCAGTGACAGAGGGCTGACGGAGGGCAGCAACGGGAAGGTCGGGCGGGCGGGAGGGGAGCTGGCCTCTCTATCAGGGGCCACCCCCGCGCTCGTTGTTGGTCCGTACGCTGGCGCCCATGGGCGGGGGCGACAGACGGGGCGGCCAGGAGGGTGGGGGTGGCCCCCTTTTTCTCTTGCTTACGCCACCGCGCCGGCGGCGGATGGCCCACCTGGGACTCCCGTTGGCATCCCGCCGCCGGGCGGAGCTTCGGCCGGCCGGCGTGCGTCCGCGGGGACCAGGAGGCCCTCCCCAAAGGGGGTCCCAGCCCCCGGAAGACAGCTTGGGGGGACGGGGGGAGGAGGAGGGTTGGGACCACGCCGGTCGGCTGTTCGTGGCCGCCGCGGGCCCCTCCCGGGCGCAGCCGCCGCTGGTGTCTCGGGGCTCTCGGGCGCTGTGGAGGGGGACTGGGGGGGTGGGTGCGCACGGTATATGTAGTAGGGACGCCCGCCCGCCAGCCCCCGGCGGGCTCTGGGGGAGATGGGTTGGCCCGTCGGCGGAGGGCGTCCGCCGCCGATGCCCGCGCTGCCACTGGCGGGTGTGTGTATGTGCAGGGGCGTGGGGGGGAGGGCTGGCGGGGGCAGGGAGGGGCGGAGGTGCACCCCCCGTGGCCGCCGCCGGCGCACAGCCGCGGGCGGCGGGCCGCCCACGCAGGTGCGTGGGGAAGAGCGGGGGGGCGGGCTGCCCGCCGCCGCCATGCCGACGGCGCCACCGCGCGCTGCCGGGCCGGGGGCGCGCCGGGTTGGGGAGCCGCCGCGTCCCTGCGTTCACTGCGGGGGACGGCGTGGCCGCCTCTCTAGGCGGGAGGTACGCGCCTACCTCGGGCCATTGCGCTACCATCCCCCCCCCCCCCGTCCCCCCCTTTCCCCTGCGGTGGCGACGAGTACGACACGGGCGCGCTCCCACCATCGTTCAACATGGTCAGTGGGGAGCAGACCACACACAGCTGCTCCACCCCTGCAGGTGGGGTCCCGCTGCGGCAGCATCGGTTGGGCAAGCTCGTTGCCCTCGTCGAGACAGACCTGTTGAGAACTGTTTTATACCAAATGCATGCAAAACACTTTTATCCCTCCCCGGAACGATGTCGATCGCCAAAGTGCGCTCGCGCTGGCGTCCACCTTGCTTGGAACACAACCAGGTGCAAGTGCGAATTAGAAAAAACGGATCTCAGAGGGGATGGAAAAAAGAGCCTTCACTGGTGTATCCCCAGGCTCGTAGCGTCGCCTGGACTCCTTTCTTGCACAGAAAAACCGGCTCTTTCTTTTGCGGAGGGGGCGATCTTGCAATCCTATGGGAGGGGGCCCCATGCGCGGAATTGGTGGGGTACTCGCTGATCCTGTGCATCCCAGGGAGAATGACTGTAATGCCAACACGCGCCCAGCGGCTTGCCACAGTCGACCCCACTGGGGGCCCTCCCCGACACCCCATAAAAAACTGCACTGGGGGGGGGGGGGGGGGGGGGGGGGGGGGGGGGGTGTCCCGCCCCAACCGTCGAGGTGGCAGAGACCCGACTCCCGCGCGGCACTCTCCTTTTTTTTTTCCTCCCCTCCCCCCCCCTCCCCCCTCCTTTCCTCCGTTTGGCCTTGCAAGAGAGACATCGTCACGTCTGGGGCCACACACGGTGTGCTGTTTGCCGACCGCCACGGTGGGGGACGGCTCCCTCTCGCTTGTCGCAGATCCCCCAACCGTGCGCGGCCCCCCCCCACCCCCCCCCCCCCCCCACCCCCCCTCCCCCCCCCCACACGAGAGGGTGTACCAACGGGGGCTGTTCCCCAACGGATCATCCCCTTGTTCCCCCCCCCCCCCCCACCTCTGTTCTTTTTTTTTTTTTCCCTCCCACAACGGCAGCTGCACCAACCACCACCCCCCCCTCCTCGACACACGCCCCACGTCGCCGCCCCGCCGGTCGCACGCCCCCGTCGCCGTCCCAGGCCCGTTGCCTTTTTTTCATTTTATTTTTTTTACCAAACCGTCTGCAAGCACACACGTCGAGTCCCCCCCACGCGGCCCCGCCGCCACACCCCCACCCCACCCCATCGCCAGCTTTGCTGGTGGCTGCACCCACACACACACCACACACCACCCCCCCACCACGACCACCCCCCCAACGCCCCCTCGGCTGTCAACGAGTGCTTTGCGTGGTGCTTTGCGTGGCGAGCCGCCGCCGCCGCCGCCGCCGCCGCCGCCGTCACCGCCGCCGCTGGGCGGCTGTCAACGTCCCCCTCCTTGTCGCTGACAGTTTTGGGAAGCGACGGCGGCGGAGGGGGCCCCCACCGCACCCCCACCGGCCAGGTGCGGCGGCCGGTGTGGCGAGCGGCGGACGCGCGCCCCCCCGCCAGCCGGCCGGCCGCTGCCGCGGGCCCGCCGCACCGGTCCTGTCCCCCCCCCCCCCCCCCCCCCCCCCCCCCTCCCTTTTGGGTTTGCCGCTCCCTCCCCGTCGTCGTCGTCATCACCCCCTCTGCCACACAGACACACAACGACCAACCGGCGCGGCCCCACCGCCAACACCTCCCCCAGCACACACACGGTCTCTCGCCGCCAGGCGGTCCCTGGCACACGGCGCTGCGCGATCCACACACAGCACACGTCCACACACACACACCCCCCCCCTCCCCACCCCACCTGCCGCCACCGCCAAGGCGGCCGGCCGTCGCTTGCGCCTCCCCCAGCCGCGGCCGCCTCGGCCTCTCTCTCTCTGGTGGCCGAGACGCCGACAGGCGGCGGTGCCGCAGCCCCCCCCCCCCCCGTTTCCGCTTTGCTGACCGCCGCCGCCGCCGCCCTTCATTTGGTGGGCTCGTTGGGAGGGGGGGGGGGAGGGGGGGGTCACGGGGGGGTCGCTGGGGGGGCGGGGGGGGAGCGCGGGAGGGAGGTGCGACCGCGGTGGAGCGCGGGCCCCTCCACCTCTCCTCCCCCCTCTCTCCCTCTCTCCCTGCCGCCGCCTGGCGCCGGTCGCTCCCACCCCCCCCCCCCCCCCCCCCCCCCAACCACCAACACCATGGGAAACACCGCGCCCCAACCCACACCCCTCTTTTGGCTTGTCCGCCAGCCCTGCTGTTCCCCCCCCCCCCCCCCGATCTCTGCTTTTTCGCCCCTCCTCCACCTCCACCGTGCCCTGCTGTACGTGCACCTATCCTATTGTGCATGATGCACAGCTGGTACAGTAGGTAGGTACACCTACTGTACAGGGGTACCTGTACCTACCTACCTACAGGACACCCCCGCGGCTGTCTGCGTGGCACGCTCAACGACCACCACCGTGGGAACCCCACGCTCCACCCTCCCAGACCGACATGATGGTAGGATATACCCCCCCCCCCCTCCCCCCACCACCCCCCTGGGAAAAGGAGGGTGCGGGTGGCGCCGCCGACACAGCCACCCGCCCGCCCGGCCGCGCCCACCGTCAGCGCCGCTGCCATGGGAGCTCCTCAACGGGGGGACTGACCGCGGCGGCGCCTGCCTGCGCGCCGCCCGTTGAACGGCACACCGCCCGCCCCCACCACCGTCAGCACCACCGCCGCCACCGCCGCCGCCGCCGCCACCGCCGCCGCCGCCGCCGCCGCCACCGCCGCCGCCACCGCCGCCGCCGCCGCCGCCGTCGACAGCGACAAGGACCGCGGCGGCGGCGGCGGCGGCGGCGGCGGCGGGGGGCGGGGGGGGGGGGGGCGGCACAGGCCACAGGGCACAGCCCCCCCCCCCCCAGCGCCTGACACAACAGCGTGCCGCCGGCGGCGGCCGGCCCAAAGGGTGGCCTGGCGCCACCGGCCGCCCCGCCTGGTCAGTCCACCCCCCCCCCACCCACCACCGCCGCCACCACCGCCGCCACCACAGCCGCCGCAGCGGCGGATGGCCGGCCTTCCTACCCCCCCCCCCCCCCCCCCCCCCCCCCCCCGCTCTCCTTTCCATTTCCCCCCCCGCTACCGACCCCCGCCCCCCCGAGGTGCGTGACCACGAGAGCCGCCCCCCCCCCCCCTCCCTCCCTTTCCCACCACCCCCACCACCCCCACCCTATGTTTCACTCCCCCCCCCCCGCCCGGCCAGTGGCGTCACGCGCCAGGCGTCCCACCCGCCCGCCGCCGTCACTGGCGGGTCAAAAAAAAAGAGGGAGGGGGGGGGAAGGGGGGGGTGGTCGCCGCTGGGGAAGCGGCGCCCCGCCCCGCCCCGCCCCCCCCCCGGCCTGCACCCAGGCGGTGACTGCCACCGCGGGACGGAACCGCGCGCGGCCGGGACAGCGGGCCCCCCCCTCCCCCCCCCCCTCTGCTCCGCCCCTCCCTCCCCTCACACCCCCCTCACCCTCTCACCCTTCCCTCTCCCCCCCCCCTCTCTCTCTCTCTCTCTCCCTCTCTCCCCCCCCCCCCCATGTTGTCTCACGGTCTCACCCCACGCTTGTTGGTGGCACATCCCGCCGCCCATGTGAGGGGGCCCCCCTAGGGGGGGGGGGGGGGGGGTTGTCCACGGCCGATGCGCGGCAGTGGGGCACACCCCCCCCCCTCACCCCTCTGGCGCCGCCGCGGCCGCCCGCCCGCCCCGCCCGCCCCCCCCGCGGCCGCCCGCCCGCCCGCCCGCCGGCCTCTGCCCGCCCGCCCGCCTGCCCGCCTGCCCGCCTAGCGCCCGGCCGCCCGGCACCTGCGTGGGACTCCCCCCCCCCCCCCCCCCCCCACCACCACCACACCACCAGGCCGCCCACCCTCTCCTCCTCCCCCCTCCCGCTCCCGCCACAACGGTGTGCCGACCCCATCGTCGCACCCCCACCCCCTTCCCACCCACCCCCCCATCATCCCCCTCAGGGCTCCAGCAGCAGCAACTGGCGCGGGGCACACCCGCGCCCCACGGGGAGGAGTATTGCCCCTCCCTCCAAAGCTTGCCCCCCCTCCCCCCCTCCCCCCCTCCCCCCCCGCCCCCCCCCCCACCCCTTGCCCTCCTCCATTGCACCCCGCCCCTCCCCCACCCCACCCCACTCCCACCCTACCCTCCCACACCCCGGCCACCCCCCCCCCGACCCCACACCCCACCCCACCACACCTGTCCCTTGCCGGCCTCCCCCAACCCCACCCCCCCCCCCCCACCCAACAACACACCCACAAAACAAGGGGAGGGGGTGCGGGGGGGGCACCAGGGGGGTGTGTGCCAAAGCGCCAGCGGCGCGCCATCTCCCCCCCCCCCCCCCCCACCGCCCCACCATCCCATCTTGCCCACCCTCCCCACCGCCCGCCCGCCGTCCCCGCTCCCCGTGCGGGACGTGGCCGACGGGCGCGTCACCCCCCCCCCCCCCCCCCCCCCCCAACCTCACCCTCACCCGACCACCCCCCCCCCCCCCCCCCCTCCCCACGCCACACCCCTCCCGCTGCAGCCGCCGCCGCCCCTTTCTGCCGCCGCCACTCCCCCCCTCCCCCCGCCGACGGCGCCGCGGCGCCACTGTCGTGCTGTAGCCCCGCCAGCCGGCGCCAACGGTGCGCATCGGTGGAGAGAGAGCCGTGGAGGGGCGCCCCCGGGGGGTGGGGGGGAGGGGGGGTGGGGGGAGGGGAGCAGCAGCGGAGAAAAGGAGGAGGCGCTGCCGACGGTGCTGCTGCGGGGGTGTGGGGGAGGGACGCCCGCCCGCCCGCCCGCCACGCCCGCCTCGCCTGCTACGCGCCCGCGTGGCAGCGGGGTGGCCCATCCCCCCCCCCGCGCGCCCCCGCCGCGCGTGACTGGCAGCCCAACGCCCCGCGGGGGCGGCAGGCGGCCGTGCCGGCGGCACGCTGACCGACAGGGTGGCCGCCCCGCCGTGGCCGCCCCCTTCCCCCCTCTGCCAGCAGGCAGCGGCAGCGGCAGCGGCAGCGGCGGCAGCGGCAGCGGCGGCGACAACAGCGGCGGCGACAGCGGCGGCGGCGGTGGCGGCGGCCGGCGCTTCTTAACGCCGCCCACGGCGGCGCGTCGCGTGCCGGACCGCCACCTCACGCCACCCCTCGTTCTACACACACCCCCGCCCCCCCCCCCCGCACCCCCTGTCTCTACCTCTGGTAGCGGGCAGCTGGCCCGCCGTCGCTACCGGCGGCCGCCCCTACCTTTTTTTTCTTCCTGTCCTGCTGCCCCCCCTCCTCCGTCGTCCCCGTCGCCGCGTCGCCGCGTCGCCACCGCGGGTACCTAGGTGAGCAGGGTGCCGCCGTGGCCACACCCCCGCCATTGCCACCCGCCTCCCCACCCCGTCGTCGTCCTTTGCCCCACCCACCCACCCGCCCCCCCGGCTGCCCACACCCCCCCCACCCACACCCCACGTCTCGGCTGGCAGCCGGCCGCGCACTCCTCCCCCCCCCCCCCCCCCCTCACACACACACTCCACTCCACCACCACCCCCCTCCTCGTGCGCCGTGCCCCGCCTCGGCTGCCGCGACTGGCAGCGGCAGCGGCGGCAGCAGCGGCGGCGGCGGCGGCAGCGGCAACGGCGGCAGCTCACCCCACGCGGCGGCGTTCGTCCGCACACTGGCTGCCAGTCTCGCTGCCCTGCCCACACCCCCCCCCGCCTTCCTTTGACGCTGCTGGCAGGCCGACGGTCTTCCCCTCCCCCCCCCCCCCCCCCCCCCTTTCCCTCTTTTTTTCTTTCCCCCGCTCACCGCTCACGGTGCTGTGTGCCAGTCGCCCGTGAGGTGGTGGCGCGCGCGTCCCTGGGGGTCTGCGTGCCGTCGGCGGGCTGCTTCTCGCGCTGCCGGGGGAGGGGTGGGGGGGGAGGGGGGAGAGGAGGACGACGGGGGGGGGGAGCGTTTGGCGTTGAGGGCAAGGGAAGGGAGCGAAGGAGGGGGGGGGGGGGAGCGGCCCCACGGTGCGTGCGTGTGCCGGTGAAGGGGAGGCGCGTCTGGACAGACAGGTGCGGTAGGGTGTGGTAGTGGGGTGCGTGGACGACGAGCACGCGCGGGGGGGAAGGGCGTGGGCGGCGGCGGGGGTGGGAGGGGGTGGGGGGGGGAGGCGTGTGTGCCAAGGGGGGGAGAGACGGCACGACGCTGGCGGGCGGGTGGTTGCCAGCGTCACCCGTTGCCTCCTTCTTGGCACTCGCAAGCGGCCTCCCCGTCCCCCTCCTGACGGCCTGTCGCTCTCTCTCTCCCCCTCCCCTCTCCCCCCTCCCTACCTCCTTTCCCCCTTCTTCCCCCCCCCCCGCCTCTCTCCCCTTGCTCACCACTCGGGGCGTACCTCACGACGCGGGTCCCCCCCCCTCCCCCCCCCCCTCTTCTCCCCCTCCCCCGCCCCACCCCCCCCACCCCCCCGGGCGGTGACTACCGTCAGCCATACTTGACGCGTCCCCCCCCCCCCCTCTCCCCCTGCCCTCCCCCGCCCCCACCCGCCAGCGACGCGTGGCGAAGAGATTGGGCCCACGCCACCACCCCCAGCCGGCCGGCCGGCCAGCAGCCCCCCCCCCGCCCCCCGCCCCGCCCCGCCCCGCCCCGCCCCGTCTGCGACGCCCTGTCGGGTGCCCCGCCCCGGCGGTGAACCGTGCCGACGCCGCCCACGGCGCAAGCGGTGCCGGAGGCGGCGCTGCTGCTGCTGCTGCCGAGCCCCGGGTGCCGCGTCGGCCGGCGGGTCGTTTGACCCGGGGGGGGGGGGGGGGGGGGGGGGGGGGGGGCGACGGTCCACGCGCCACTCGCGGGGCGGAGCGGTGGGGTGTTACCAAGGTCGGTCCGGGGGTGGTGGTGGGGGCGGCCGGGGACGCGTCGACGACCGCGCGTCGGTGACCCGCCCACGCCCTCGGGGCACTCGACGTTCCCCCCCCCCCCCTCCCCTCCCCGCCCCGTTCGCTCGCTTCCACCCTGACGCCCTACGTCCCTTCCCCCCCCCCCCCCCCCCCCCCCCTCTCTCTCCCGTCTCCTTCCACCCTCCACCCCCCGCCCCAATCCTCACCCCCCCCTTGTTTGTGTTTGCCCGTGACGACTGGCCACGACGATGAAGATTGAAGGCACCCTCTTTGGGAGCTCCACCCTCCTCGTCGTCATCTGGTGGATCATCACGGTGGCGCAGTACGCGACGAGCGGGGTGTTCCTCCTCTTCCTCTCCCACAAGGCGCTGATGGTGCTCGTCTACCCGTTTGTGACGCGCAAGGACCCCGTGGCGGGGGTGCTGCCGGCAGACCCGGCGGACCGCCCGTTTGTCACCGTCCAGCTGCCCTGCTACAACGAGGCCGCCGTCATTCGGCGGGTTATCGACGCGGCGTGCAACCTCGAGTGGCCGCGCGACCGCTTTGAGGTGCACGTGCTGGACGACTCGAATGATGAGACGGTACGTTTGGAAGGCCAGGGGGGAGGGGGCGGGGGGGGGGGGGGGCGGTGGCGGAAAGGGCGTCGGAGGAGGCGATGTTTGGGGAGAAGGGTGGGGGTGGGTGGGGGGGGGGGGGGGTGGGGGGGACCGGTGGCAAGCGGCCGACGGCCGTGGAGGTGGGGGCGGCCGGAAGCGGCCGGGGGGGGAGCGGGGGATTCGCCGCCAGCCCGCCGCCGGTCAGGGAGCGAGGGAAGGGGGCGTGGCTGCCGCCGCCGACGAGCGGCCGCCCCACCGCCGGCCGGTGGGGGACAGCAGCGGCGGGGCCGCCGTCGACGGCGGCACGTCGGCCACGCCGGGCGGCCACGGGGGGGGGGCAGCGACCGGGACCGCCATCCTGGTCACCCCCCGCCCCTCGCCTCCCCCACCCGGCCCCTCTTCCACAGCCGCTGCAGCGGTGTCGTTAAATTTTGAGCCGCCCGCATCAGAAGGACTCACCCGTTGCCCGCTCTGCCCCCCCGTCACACGTTGATCCTGTGTCTGTGGGCCTCCCGGTTGCCGCTGTTACCACTGCGCTCCTCCCTTTCAATCCCCCCACGCCACCCCGCCCCCCCCTCCACCTTCCACCGCCTCACCCCCCCCCCCATTCTTACCCTCTAGACGGCCATTGCCGAGGACGCCTCTGCCTACTGGCGGTCGGTCGGCACGGAATGCCGGGTCATCCGCCGGCCCGTCCGGACGGGCTACAAGGCGGGTGCGCTGCAGTGGGACATCGACCACGAGGTGCACCCCGACTCGCGCTTCTTCCCCGTCTTTGACGCGGATTTCGCGCCCGCCCCCGGCTGGCTGGCGCAGGGGATGGCCTACTTTTACACCCCCACCGGGGAGGACGTGCCGTCCATCTCCATGGTGCAGGGCCGGTGGACGTACCTCAACACGGCCGCCGCGCCGGTGCTGCCCCGCCTGCAGGAGCTCATCCTCAATGGCCACTTTTTTATCGAGCAGGTCTTTCGGAGCCGCACCGACCGGCCGTGGAACTTTAACGGCACCGCGGGCATCTGGCGGCGGGCGGTCATCCAGTCGGTGGGGGGGTGGGAGCACGACACGATTGTCGAGGACAGCGACCTGTCCATCAAGTGCTTTGACGCGGGCTACCGGGGGGTGTACGTGCGGGACCTGGGGGCCCCCTCGGAGCTTCCCGTGTCCATTGGGGACTACCGCTCCCAGCAGACGCGGTGGGTCAAGGGCATGGGGCAGGTGTTTGCCAAGCGCGCGCGGGTGGTGCTGACGTCCCCGCACACCAACGTCAAGCAAAAGGTCGAGTTCCTCTTCCACAAGCTCCCCTCCCTCACCTACATCGCGACGGTGGTGTTCCAGCTCTACTTCCCGCTCGCCATCTTTGTGGCCGTCCCGTTCTCCTACCCGTGGCTGGGGGTCAACCTGGGGGCGCTCGTCGTCTTTTGGGCCTTCTACTCCCTCGCCCTGTACCGCACGCTGGGCGTGGCGCGGGCGGTGCTGGCGCAGTGGCGGGTGCTGGGCGTTATGGTGCTGTCGTGGGGGATGGCCCCGCTGCTCGCGTCGGCCTTTATCGAGGGCCTCTTCTCCCACGACGCGACGTTTACGCGGACGCCCAAGCGGGCGGCGACCATCGACACCGAGTCGGAGCGCACGTGGAGTATGAGCAGCACGGGCGTGCGGCCGCCGTCGGCGGGGGGGGGCGCGCCGCTGGCGGCGGGCCAGCCGGCGCTGGCCGAGTACATCCACGGGGGGGACCTCGATACCCCCGGGGGGGTGCCCCCACTCGGCAGCAGCAGCAGCGGCGGCGGGCGCGAGGTGCTGCCGCCGGCGGCGCTGGCCGCCGCCGCCGCTGCCGCCGCCGCGGCGGCGGTGGCGGCGCCGGCCGGGGTGGCTACCACCACGGGCTACCCCCCCCGTCGCCACCCGCGGTGTGTGACGGTCGCGTCGGGCGGGGTGGGCGAGGCGGCCGCCGACTACCCGCCGCACGGCTCGATGGGGGGCCTCGACGATGGGATCAGCCACGCGGTGAATGAGCAGACGTACCGGACGCTCACGGCCGTGACGGGCAGCTCCGAGGCGGCGTCGCGGACCACCTCGGACGGCTCCGTGACGGTACCGACCGCCACGACGCCGTCGTCCAACCACACGTCTGGCCACACGTCGTCGGGCTCCCTGTCGGGCCGCAGCTTCCCGCGCGGCGCGACCGGCCGCCGGCGGCGGCGGGCGGCGGGGCCCCCCTTTTTCCGCACCAAGTTTTCGGTGCTGCCCCTCTTTGAGGCCGCCCTCGCCCTCTGGTCGGCGTTTGCGGCCGTCGCGGCCATCTTTGGGCTGGCCCGCGCGCCGCTGCTGGACCCTGTCGACGGGGCGGCCAACACCGACACGGCCTGGCTGGTGGCGGTAGTGGTGTTTGGCGCGGGTAGCGCGGTGGGCCTCGGGTGGAACGCGGCCGAGTCGGTCGGCCGCATGGCCGGGGGGGGGGTGGCGGACATTGGCCGGGGGGTGGGGCGGGCCGCCGCCACCGTCGGCAGCGCGGTGTGTGGGTGCTGCCGGGGAGGAGCGCGGGATGACGACGACGGTGACGACGGTGGTGGCGGCGGCGGTCGTGGCGGGTGGCGCAAGGGCCGCCGCCGGCGGGGCCGCCGGCCGGTGGCGTCGGTCGGCAGCAGCCTCCCCGGCGGGGAGGTGGGCGTCGACGATGCGCGGGCGGCGGCCGAGGCGGCGGCTGCGGCGGTGCCACCGGCAACGCCAGAGGCGGGCACCGTCACAGCGCCCGAGGACTCCCCCGCGGTGGCGGTGTGAAACGAGCCCGCCCCCCACCCGCCCGCCCGTGCGCGCGACAAGGCTGTCTGCTCCACCACCATCCCATCCGACCATCCCGAGCCCCGGCGTTGGGTGCCGCCCAGTTTTGTGTGGGGGGGCTGCTGCCGCCGGCCCGCGCGGCGGGCCACGGCCGCAGCTGGGGAGAGGGAGGGAGGGTAACTGGGGGAGGGGATGGGGACGGGGGGTGGTGTGCGGCAGACGGGCAGCGGGCGCGAGTAGAACACGCAAGCGGCATGGCGGCGCCCGCGCGGCGGGCGCCGCCGCCCCTAACATTTGCTACTGGCAGAGAGAGAGAGAGATGGGTGCGGGGACCCTGGGGAAGGGGGGGGGGGGTGGGAGAGATGGACTCCGCCCTCGCCGCCGGTTGGCCTCGTACTCGCGTTCTATTTTTTTTTTCCGTTCCATTCACTCGTTGTGGTGGCGGCGCGGCCGGCCGCCGGCTCTGCTGCCTCTGCGCGCGGCACGCACCCCATCCTCCTCCCCCCCCCCCTCAGCGCCTCACTGCCCGCCACGCCAAGCCAAGCTACCAACCACGTCTCTTCCTCCTAACAGGCCCACCCCGTCGCGGCGCGGGGCAGGTACGCAGGCGCCCCCCCCCCGTCCCATCCGCGGGGGCTCCAGCCGTTGGTGGGGCGGTCCGACCCCCCCCCCCCCGCCCCCCGCCCAACCGCCCAGCCCGCCCCCCCCCCCGCGACGAGCCCCCGAGAGGTCGCCCACCCCACCCGGCTGACCAGCCGGTAGTCCACGTACACCGACAGCCCTCCCCCCGAGCCGCCCACCTCGGCAACGACGTCGGGGCCAAAGTGGTCGACGAGCAGGTCCACCAGGCGGCCGAGGATCCCCCCCCAACCCCCCTTGCGCCTCGCCCCTTGCGGTATGCCCCCCCGCTGGTGCCCCCCCCCCCCCCTCTGCGGCCGCCCCCCCCCCCCCCACAGCCCCGCCACCGCCACGTACACCACCGACGCCAGCGCCGTGCGGAGGCGCGGGTGGGTCGACCGGGCGGACGCGGCCAGGCCCAGCCGCTCGGCCTGCCCGCCCAGCGCCCGCACGTGGGTGGCCACGTAGGCCGCCGCCTCGGCGCGGAGGCGCCGCCAAAAGGCCGAGTCCAGCGCCGCCGCCGCCGCCGCGTCCACCACCCCGCCGTCGGGGGTGGCGGCGACCGCCGCCTCGGCGGTGGCGGTCATGCGCGCCGAGGCGGCCGCGTCCCGGGCCGCGCGCGCGTCGAGCTCCGCCGCGGCATCCGCCGCGGCCGACCGCAGGCGGGAGGCCGAGTAGGGGGGGGGGTGGGGGAGGGCGGCCAGCCGCGCCGCCGACAGGGTGGCGGGGGGGGGCGGGGGGGCCAGCCCCGCCGCGACGCGCCCGGGGGGGGGGCCGGGCCGCCGCGGGGCGCCGCCGTTGGCGACGCCCCCGTCGATGGTGGGGGAGATGGAGTAGCGCCGGCGGGTGGTCGGCGTGTAGGGGGGCGCGTAGCGGGGCTCCCACACGCCATTGGCAGCCCCGCCGCCGCCGCCGCCGCCGCCGCCGCCGCCGCCGCCCGCCACACGGTGGGTGGAGCCGCCCAGCCCGGCCGGGACGGTGGCGGAGCCGGCGTCGGGCCAGCCCCCACGGCGGCCGGCGTGTGTGGTGGGCGAGTGCGGGGGGAGCGGGTGGTAGGGCGGCACGCCGCCGCCGCCGCCACCGCTGCCGCCGCTGCCGCCGCCGCTGCCGCCGCCGCTGCCGCCGACGGCTTGCAGGGACAGCGAGTGGGGAAGCCCCCCCGCGGCCGCCGACCCCGTCGGCGCTGCCGCACCGCCGTGGCCGCCGCCGCGGCCGCCGCCGCCGCGGCCGCCGTCGCCGCCAGGCCCACCGCCACCGCCGCGAGGGAGGGGTGGTGGCCGACCGCCCGCGGCCGTCGCGGCCGCCGCCGCCGCCGCTGCTGCCGTCGTTGGCGCCGCTGCAGGGCGGCGGGGCGGGGGCGGCAGGCCACCGCCGCCCCGCCCCCCCCCCATGCGCCCCCCACCCCCACCCCCGCCTCCGCCCGCCGCCGCCGCCGCCGTCGCGGCGGCCATGGACGGCGACACGGTGACGGCGGGCGGCGCGCGCGGCGGCCGCCGCCGGCGGGAGCGGAGGAGGGCCAGCGGCGCCGCCGGCAGGCCGCCGCTGCCGCCGACCGCCGCGCGGGGGGGGGGGCGTGGCGGCGCAAGCCGCCGGTGCACGTTGAAGAGCCCCATACCGCGATGAGGGTGAGGGGGGGGAGGGGAGAGGGGGGGGGGAGGCGGTGGTGGTGGTGCGGCGCGTGCGGGAGGTGGGGGGAGAGACGGCAAGGGGGTGGCACCTGGCACCTACCTACCTACCAGAGCCGGGGGGGGGGGGGGTGGGGAGGGGGGGAGGGGAGAAGGCGCTGCGACCGCACCGCGCCGCGGATACAAGAAAAGCCCGATAATAAGAAAGCAGCCAGAAATCGCGGGGGGGCCTACCGCGGTTGGCAAAGCGCACAGCAAGGGGGGCGAGGGGGGTGGGGACGGCGCCGGGGAAAAGCCAGACACGGGCGTCTGGGGGGATGGAGCCCCCAGGAGTAGCAGAGGGCGACACCCGCCAGGCAGGGTGAGGGTGTGGCCCGCCGCTCCGCCCCGCGTTGGGAGGGCTGACCCGGTCACCTCGATAGTGCGGGGGCGGGGGGGGAAGGGGCGCGTGGGGGCGGGAGGAAGTGGGGGAAGGGGTGGGGTGAAGGGGGGGGGGGCGGGGGGGGGGGATCAGGGATGCCGCCCGTCGGCAGCCGCGTGACGTTGACAGGGAAGGGCGGGTCGTCGCTAGGGGCAAGGTCGGCGTATACCCGCGGGCAGGGGGTGGCGGCGGCCGGCCGCCCACCCCAGGGGGGGAAGCCAACGGCGGGAGCGAGTCGCGAAACGCTGGGCGAAGGAGGGGGGGCGTCGCCGCCGCTGCCGTCACCGCCGCCCGCCGCCCGCCGCCCGCAGCCCGCCGCCCGCCGCCCGCCGCCCGCCGCCCGCCGCCCGCCACCCGCCGCCGCCCCCGTTGGCGGGTGGGGCGGGAAACGCAAGGTGGGGGCACCCAGCCGGGCGGCGCCGCCGTCGGCCGACGCGCCGGTCGGTGCGGGAGCGTGCGGTACGAGGGGAAAGGGTGGGCGGGGAGCGAGGAGAGCACGGAGGGGAGTAAAGAGTAAAAGGGTAAACGGGGGGGGGGGGGGGGGGGCGTGGTGGTGCGCACACCCCCGCACACGCGGTCGGGGTCCCCCCGCGTGGCAGGAGCGGGAGGGGGGGGCCCTCCCTAGCTCGTGTCACTCCGTCCGTCCACGGCGGCCGCCTCTTGGCGCACGCGCCGCGTCGTGCACAAAGGAACACTCCCACCGCCACCTGACGACGACGACGGGGGGGGGGGGGAGCGCGGGGGGCGCGGGTGACAGCGGCCGTCTCTCCACAGAGCGGGAAGTACCAAACGGGAGGCGAATGGGAGGGGCGGCCCCATCGAGCTGCCTCTTACACCACCAGCCCCTTGGGAGGGGGGCGTGGGGACGCCCCGTGACGAGGCTCGCACGGGTGTGCGCAGGGGTTGGTGGGTGGCGGGTCCCTGCTGTGTGGGCGGGTGGCGGGGTGTGGCGGCCAGCCAGCGGGCGGGCGAGCGCTTATGGATATGGATACCCCCTCCCCAGGGGTGTTGCTGCCAGCAGCGAGGGCGCCTCGGTGGCCCGCCCGTCGCCCACGCCCGAATGGGCGTTGCAGTGGGCGGGGTGGCGGCGGCGGCAGCCACACTGTGCGTGGGTGTATGTCGGGAGTGTACACGTACAGCGCCGCCACCACAAAAGCGAATAAAAGGGAAGGCTCGTGGGGCCCCCTTCCCCCCCGGGCCAGGCCCCGCCGCGGATCACAGTGTGCACACTGGCAACTTTCCTTGAAGGACGGTGTCGGGGTCGTGGGGTCCTTGGACGGCCGCGCGTCTACGGTGCGTGCAGTGCGGTGGGGGGATGGTGGCGGCCACCACGTGCGTCCTCCCTCATCGGATGAGATTACATTGGGCAGCCCAAACCCCGACACCCTGTCATGGGCATTTACATTCGCAACTCCTTGGGATGAATGTGCGTGTCGCCTCAGGAGTCGTGTGGTGCGTCCTCAGTCAGGACTCACGTGTACGCGATTCTGTGTTCTGTTTGCTTGAATTGCCAGTACTTTGTACTTTAAAGATCCGCACCGCCGCCGGTCGCCGCGATCGCCGCCGCGATCGCCGCCACGATCGCCGCCGCGATCGCCGCCGCGGTCGCCGCCTCTCTCCCCGCCCGTCAGGTTGCTCTTACTATGACCCATGTCCTATGGTCGTGGTGGTGGGGCGCGGGGTGTGGCGGGCCGTGCCGCTGTCGGGACGGGGGTGTGCGCCGGTCACCCCGCCGCCCCCCCTCCGCCGCCCCCAAACTGCCCCGCTCCCATCGCCGTCATCAGCGCCGGTAGGTAGGCCTGGACGTAGCTCTCCACATAGTGGCCGTGCGTCGCGTCGTGGGCAGACCCAAAGTTGTGGGCGAGCTCGTGCGCCATCACAACATACCAGTACACGGCGGCCTCGAGCATGCCGCCACCGCCAGCCTCGCCGCCGCCACCGCCGCCGCCAATGGCGGCGGCGTCGTGGAGCGTCGCCCAAAAGCGGACGTTAAAGTAGAGCGACCGTCCCGCGTTGAACGCCACCGTCCGCGCCGACGGGTCATAGTAGGCCGCCACCGCCGCCGGGTCCAGCCCGTACACTCCCCCCGAAAGGGCGGTGAGGAGTGCCACAAACCGGCGCGTTGCGGGCGCGCCCGCAACAGGCGGATGGCCCCCCCCCGCGGCCGATGCGGCGGCGCCCACCGTCTCGGCCACCACCCACTCGGCGGCGCCCGGGAGGGAGCGGGTGGCGTACACCGCCACTCCCCCCACGGTGGCCACCCGCGCCAGATCATGGCCCGGCACCACCTCACACGCACCGCCGCCGAGGACGGCGCCCGGCGGCGCACCGCCGCCCCCGGGGGGCAGCAGCGCCGGCGCCGACGTGTGGGGGCGCCCGTCGCGGGGGAGCGGCGCGCACGCCGCCACCGACGCGGCGAGGGAGCGGCGGAGGTGCGCGGCGGTCGCGGCGTCGCGGCCCGGCGGCACCGCCGTGTCGGCAGCGTTGGTGGCGGGCACCAGGCGCCCGCCACCGCCGCTGCTCCCACCCACGGAGGGGGCGGTGGGGGAGTTTGGGGGGAACGGGGGGGTGGTCGCCCCTCCCGCCGCCGCCGCCGCGACCACGCCGCCCCGTCGGGAGGAGGAGAGGCCGATGGCTGCAAGGGCGCGCGATATACCCCGCCGCCGTGGCACCCCTGCCGCCGCCGCCGCCCCGGCCGGAGACACTGCCGCCGCGGGAGGGGGGCGCGGCACCCCGTTGGCGGGGGGCGCGCCGCCGCCACCGTTAGCGAGCGGCGGCGGAGGCGGCGTCAACGGCGGCGGCGGCAGCGCGTCGGGCCGTGGCGCCGTGCCGGTCGTGCCCGCGGCGGCCGACCCCGCCGACGGCGGCGGTGGGGGCGGCGGCCGTGACCGCGACCGCGACCGCGACGGCGGCGGCGGGCGCGTCGGGTACCCCCCGGCGGCGAGGGCGTTGCCAACGACCGCGACGGGGTCCCCCCCCCCCCGCGCCCCCTCTGCTGCCGCCGCGCGCAGCGCGCGCGCCACATGGTCCGGGTCTGCATCTGGAAACGCGGCGGTGAGGGTGGCCACGTCGGCCCCGATGGCCGCCTCCGCCGCCGCCTCGGCGGCGGCTGCCGCCTCGGCAGCTGCAGCCGCTGCGGCGGCCGCCTCGTGCTCGGCCGCCGCCGCGGCGGCCGCCTCGGCCGCCTCGGCCGCCGCCGCCGCGCGCGCCGCGCGCATGACGCGGTCGACGGGAAAGCCCCGCGCCCGGAGCACGCGGAGGGGCGTCTCGAGGACCGACGCGAGGAGGAGGGCGCGCTCCAGCGGGCACCGCCGCAGCGCGGCGCCGCCGAGCGCGCGGCCCACGTCAAACGCATCGTAGCCGCTGGCAGTGACGAGGAGGACCAGCTCGGTACGCCCGTCCGCGCGCCCGTCGTCCCCCACTACGGAGGACGCGGGGGGGGGGGTCGCCTGCCCGCCGCTGGGGGGCGCGGGGGAGTCCCCTACCAGCGCCGACAGCGCGGCAAACGCGCCGCCCAGCAACCGCCCAGCGGCCGCAGCCGACGCGTCGGCAACGCCCGCCACGGCAGCCGCGGCGGCACCGCCGATGCCCTCCCCGGCGCCCCCGGCTTGCGGCGCAACACACGTGACGGGAGTGTCTACGGTAGTATGCCGAAAGGTAAGGCGCTCGGTCAGGCCCGCGACCGCGCGGACGGTCAGGCGGCCAGCGGCTAGTCCACGGCCACGTGGCGTCAGGCCCGACGAGGCGCCCCCACCCCGCCCAACGCCGCCACCACCGCCACTGCCAGCACCACCCCCCCTGCCGTTCCCGTCTCCACCGTCACCGTCACCGCCACCGGCCGGCAGAAGCAGCGGCAGGCGCTGACGGATGAGCGCGTCCAGGGCAGCGGCGGTGCCGTCAGGGTCCGCGTCAGCAGGAACCCCCCCGCCCCCCCGGCCAGGCAGCGGTGTGACCGCGTGGGAGCGGCGAACGACGGCTGACAAGTAGGGCACGCCAAGGTATGCGTAGAGCCCCTCGAGCGACGCGGACGGCGGGGCGGCCCACGGGTGGAAACGTTGCTGCAGCATCGTATCGTCAACCACGACAAGCTCCGCCGCAGACAGCAGCCGATACTCAACCTCCCCATCCTCCTCGGCGGCGTCACCGTCGGCCGCGGCGTCACCGGTGTGAGGGGCGGAGGCGACCGCAGCGGGGGCGGCGGCTGCAGCAGCGGCGTCCCCCCCCCCAACCCCCCCTCTGGAGCGGTGGCCGAGCAGGCAGGGCGCCCGCGACAGCGCCTGCACCACCCCCCGCGGCAGGGAGGCGCGGCCTGCGGCGACAGCTTCCAGGACCGCCCGGTAGGCGGGCTCCCCCCCCAGGCGGGCCAGCGCGCCTGGCGCGTCGGCGGCGAGCGCGGCGGCCAGGTCCGCCACCCCCGGTGAGCGGCGGACGCCCGCCTCGGCCAGCAGCCGGTCCACCGACGGCGACAGGGAGACCACCTCAAATAGCGCGGCGGCCACGTCCTCGTCGGCGCCACCCGCCTCGCCGTCGGCGTCGGCACTGGCGTTGGCGCCTGCGTCCGCGCGCGCGCCCCCGGCCCGCCCACCGTCGGCGGCACCCTGCCCTCGTCCTCCTTTCCGCGGGCGGGCCAGGTACACCTCTGCCGGCGACCGCCACGCAACGCCCGGCAACCCCCCCGGGCTGTGGACGACCGTCGGGATCCATGCTGCGGCGGCCAGCCCCGCCCACTCGGCCGCGCCCAGCTCCCCGCGCCGCCCCGCCAGGTACTCGAGGCCCCCAAGCGCCAGCCGCATGACCGTGGCGGTCGCTGCAAACGCCGCTGCCGCCGCCGCCGACGCAGCGGGCGTGCGTTCGGACGGGCGGCCACCATCACCAACGTCACCACCACCACTGCCGGCGTGGCGGCGGCGGGCACCCGCGGGCGCGGGCGCGGCGTCGCCCAGGGCGCGCACCAGCGCCAGCAGCGCCCCGACCGTCGCGCCGGGCGCCGGGCGGGGGGCGACGCGCAGCGCCGGCGCCGCCTCTGCCAGGCGGGCGTCGAGGATGGGCACGCCCAGCACCGCGGCGGCGGGCTCCACGTACACCCCAGGGTAGGGGACGAGGGTGGAGCGGGGAGCGGGCGCGGCGGCGGCGGGCGCGGCGGCGGTGGGTGCCATTGCCGCGGCGAGGCCAACCCTCCCCGGCGGCGCCCCCCCACCGAGCTGTGTCCCGGAAGCCCGCGGCAGCGGCGGTGCCCCCCCCCCGGTGACCCCCCCAGCCGCTGCTGCTGAAGCCGACGCAGACGCGGCCCGCACGGTTGCCCGCGCGTCCGTGACGGTGGCCGGGAGGAAAGGCGTGCCGCGCACGGCGCCGTCGGTTTGGTACTCGCGGGCGGCCGCACCGCCGGCGGCGAGCAGCTCGGCCAGGTACCGCAGCCGCACCGCGACGAGGCGGTCGGGCCAGGCCACCCCCGCCGCGTCGTCTGCGGCAACACGCTCCGCGGCGGCGGCGGCGGCAATGGCGGAAAGGAGCGTGGGGAGGGGCGGGCGGTCACGGACGCCCAATAAGGTGAGCAGCGCCCGCTCATCGGCGGTGGGGCCCGCGGCGGCGGCCCAGGCGAGCAGCCGCACGCACCGCAGCGCACGGAGGTTGGCGGCCGGCAGGTACACCTGGGAGGGCGCGTACAGGCGGTCGGCGTCGGCGCTGGCGCTGGCAGCAGCACCTCCGCCCCCCCTACCACCGCTGCCTCGACCACTGCCACCATCGGTGCCACCACCCCCAACGCCGCCATCCACCTCGGCCGACAAGTAGCACGAGGTGCGGAGGCGCCGCCACTCATCGTCACTGAGCTTGGCCTGCACAGACAGCAAGTATCGGACAAGGAGGCGGGCGTCGACGCCGCGGCGGGCGCCCCCCCCCCCCCCCCCCCCCCCCCCACTGCGGCGGGCGTCGGCCAGCTCGGACAGGCGTGCGAAGAGCAACTCGAGGGTCACGTGCTCGCGCACGCCCAGCGCCGCCCAAAAGGCGTCTGACGGGGCGCCCGCAGAGCCGCCCGCGACCGCCGCAGGCACAACTGTCGCGGCAACCACGTCGGGGAAGGCGGCGAGGGAGGCAGACGGGAGGTACGCGTCGCCGGGGGTCACCCAGCGGCCGGGCTGGGACACCCCATCGGCGGCGGCGGCGGTGGCGGCGGTGGTGGCAGTCGCGGCGGTGGGGGCGGTGCCGCCGCTGACGCCGCTGCCGCCAGGCGCGCCGACGACGGGCACGCAGCAGACGCTGCCGAGGCGCGACCGCAGCACCGCCGCCAAGGCCACAGCGGCGCCACCCCCCACCGCGTCGTGCACGCGACCCGCCCAGAGAAGGACGTCTAGTGGGGGCCGCCGCGGCCCCGTGCCACCACCCGGCACCACAACGAGCAGCTCTACCGCCGCCGCGAGCGACAGCGGCGCTACGTACCGCCGCAGCACCGACGCGGGGTCCCCCAGTGGCTGGCGATGGCGGCGCAGCAGGGGCGCCGCCACCGCAGGTGGGAGGACCGACGGTGGCAGCACCGCGGAGGGGGGCACTGTCAGGGAGCCCCTGCCACCACCGCCACCGTCACCGCCACCGCCACGGCCGCTGCCGCCTTTGCCGTCGCCGCTGCCGGGGCCACCGCCCTGCGCGCCATCATCGCCGACCAGCGGCGGCTGAAGGAACCAGCGCACCGTCGACAGCCGGACACCCGCCCCCCCTTCAGTGACGACGAAGGTGACCGCCCCCACCAGCGCGTCCGCGTCGGCGGGCGACAGCAGCCGCCGGGGCGGCGAATCCCCGCCGCGGCGGCCGGCGGCGGCCTCGTCGGCGGCGGCGGCGGCGGTTAGCCAGTGGAGGACACGCCCCAGCTGGGCGGCGGTCAGCAGCCGCCCTCGGAGCGCGGCGGCCACGTCGGCCACGCCCAGCGGCGCCGCCCCGTGGCGGGCTAGGTACGGGCGGCACGACGCCGCCAGGCGGGCATCCACCAGGTGCACAGCAACACCGCCTCCGCCACCCCCGCCCCCCCCCGCGGCGGGAGGGAAGAGGAGCCCGTCGAGCCCCCCCCATGGCAGCCGCGCGTCGGGGACACTGACAAGCCCGCCCGTCGCGGTCACGACTGGCGGCGGCAGCGGCGGCGGGGGCCTGCCCCCCCTGCCCCACGGAAGCCCCCGCGGGGCGGGCGGCAGGAGGCAGCCGTCAAAGCCGGCGCGGATGAGCTCCCCGACGCGCGCGTCGGGGGTGGCGGCCGCCCAAGCGGCGGCAGTAAATAGGGTGGCGGCCGCAAACTCGGCGGGGGTGAGCGCCCGCTGGGGGGGGGGGGGAGACAGCACCCGCTCGTCGCCGTCGGGGTCCGTGGCGCCCGCGCCCGTCACCGTGTCGACCGCCGCCACAACGCGGGAGGCTACCGAATTGACCAGGCGACCAAAGATTCCCCACCCGCCGCCACTGCCGCCGCTGCCGCCGCCACCAGAGGGGGATGGGGGGGCACCCTCCGGGGACTGGCAAGCCACTGCGACCACTGACGTAGCGTGGCCACCGGCAGCGCCGGAACGGCGGCCCCCTGGCGCGGCGGCAGCCGCCAGCGGCGACGGCGGAGCGCCAGGGATGGCCCGCGGCGGCACCGGCGCCTCTGCCGCCGCCTTTGCCGCCGCCGCCTCTGCTGCAGCCTCAGCCGCCAAAGCAGCGCGCGTCGACGCAGCGAGGCGGGCGGCGATGCCCTCGACGACCAGGCGGGCGACCCCCCCCCCGAGTGCAAGCACCCCCCCATTCCACGCGGCGAGCGCCTCGTCGCCCAGGTCTACCGCCTCCCGCTCCACGGTCGGCACCAGACCCGACCCCGCCACGTGCGCGCCGAGCCCCGTCGTCTGGCCGGTGCGGAAGCCAATGTGCAGCCGCCCGTCCGTGGCGGTCGCGGGGAAGAGGGAGGCGGCCAGGACGGCGGCCGCGGTGGGGTCGTCTGACGTCATCATGGCACCGCCGCCGCTCGCCATCGCACCGGCTGCTTTAGCAGCCAGGATGACCGACGCAGACACTGTGGGGGGTGGGGGCTTCTTGGTCACCCGCGCCAGGCGGGTGACCATGGCCGCCGACGCGTGCACCGACGCGACGGCGGTGGCCAGGGACAGCACGACAGACGCTGTGTGCCGCGCGGCGCTGCCGTCGTCGCCACCGCCGCCGCCACCGCCACCTCCACCGACGGCGCCGCGCCTGGCATCGCCCCCGCCAACGTCCACGAACCCCCGCTCGCCGCTCCCCCGCCGCCGCCGCCGCTCCCGCGCCGCTGCGCCATTCCCACCGACGCCACCGCCGCCCACCAACGATGCAGTCACCCGCCACGTCTGCACCGTCACAGACGACAACCGGAAGACCCCCCCTTGCGGGTCGGCCCAGCGTCCCGCCTCTGCCGCGCCTCCCCCCCCTCCCCCCCCGCCCCCGCCCCCGCCACCACCCCTCGCTACGACGGTGGGAAGCGCCGCGGGTGGCCCCCCCGGCACCCGCCCAATGACCGCCACGGCCACACCGTCAACGACCGCGGCGACGCGGCGGAGGTGGCGGGGAAACGCCAACGCCGAGGCGAGGAAGGTGGCTAGCTCCCGCGTATCGGGCAGCGGTGAGGCGTCCCGGCAAGGAAGGAGGAAGCAGGTGGTGGGCGTCCAGGCGGGCAGAGGCGCCCCGGGCCCGGCGGCCGTCGCGCCGGCGGCACCCCCACAGACGTCGCTGCCAAAGGGGCCTGCCGCACCCGAGGAGGAGGCGGCGGCGGCGGCGGCGGCGGCGGCAGCGGCTGCCGCCGCTGCCCCCCCCCCCGCGGCGCGACCGGGTGGCGGGGGCGGTGGCACCCGCGGCGCGTCAGCGCGGCCGGTAAGGAGGGCGTCGCCCTCCCACGTAAACGCGAGCGCGGTGGGGGGCGACACCACCAGCGGCGCGTCCGTGATGGAAAAGACAGAGAAAAAGCCGACGCCCATAAAGCCCACCGACCCTGCCCCAGGGTTGCCCTCCGCGATGCGCGTCAGGCGGGCAAAGTCCGCGTCGGAAAAGGGGGCGCCGTCATTGTCAACGCGGACAGCCGTCACAGACCGGCGGGGGGGGGCGGGGGCGCGGCCACCATGGCTGCCGCTGCCCCTGCCACTGCCGCCGTCGCCGCCGCCGCCGCCGTCGCCCCAGGCGCCTCCCCGCACAGGCTCAGCGGCCGCCCAGCCGCCGTCGCTCCCCCCGCCGCCCCCCCCCCACGCCTCGTCGTCCGCGGGGGCGGTGGTGAAGTAAAAGACCGCCGACGACGCGCCTGCGTCGTCGGCGTTTTGGAGCAACTCCCGGTAGGTTGCAAAAGGCGCCGCGTACCGCGCGAGCGTCTTGTCCACCAACGCCCGAGTGTTGACCGTCACCGCCGAGCGGCGGGAGCTGCCAGCGCCCAGCGCGCTCGCCCGCAGCGCCTCATAGCCGCCTGTGGTGGAGGCAGCGTCGGCCGGCGGGGGGGGGACCATGGCGGGCGGCAGGGGGAGGAGGGGAGGGGAGGGTGCATGGACTCAGTCGCACGGTCGCACCCGCCGGTGAGACGGACGTCGCGGGAATTCACAGGGACAAGGTGGCTGCTGAGAAGAAAGGTGCCTGCTGTGCGCCAAGATGGCTGCCGGGGGCCGAGGGAGTGGCCGAGGAGCCACGAGGGTACCGCGGGGGGCAAGGTGGCCGCCGCGGTGGAGACGACCGTGGCACTGGCACTGCTCTGGTGCGTCCCGTAAAAAGTGGACGTGCACGTGTCGTGATCATGTCAAATATCGGCCACTGGACCAATCAAACCCACACTGCACGACCTGTACACGTCCACTTTTTACGGGACGCACAATGAGGTGGGCTGGCAGCACGTGGGTTCAGCAGGTACACCTAAGTACGCATAAAGTACATACTTGATCACGGAAATTATAAAGTCAAGTTGATGTGTATAAACTTATTGTAGTTACCCTGCACTTCATCAGGATGAACTAAAGCGCTCTGAAACTCAGTCAATCGCACAACATTTCACAGGAAAGAAAACTCTCCAAGGACAATTAAGGGACAACTCAAGACCCGGAGAAGCCGTCCGGGCACCCGCGCCGCGCCGCGCCGAGGCGCTTTACTGACGTTTCTCATCTGCCTTCTCCGGCGGGAGAGCTGGGCGTAAACGGGCCCACGTATAAGAAGTTCCCCTATGATGTGCCGCCCGGAAGCTCGGCGATGCCGTGGGTTGTCCTGAGCGCCAGGTCTGCGCATGGAACGGATATTAACGGGTACAAGAGAGTGCACAATGGCGACCTGCGCCGCGAGAACGCTCAAGTCTTATGTCGAGCCGCCCAGGCCGGAGACGTCTGAGCTTGACGAGGCGGCTGCCTGGATAGGTCTTTATGGATGGCAGGGGGAAGCACGTGCGGTTGACGACGGTTCCCGAGGGCAGACTGCAAAGAGGCGCTGACAGGAGAATGGTGGAGCAGCGCCACAAGTGGCAGAGGCGCGCCGTCGAGCATCCATCCACTTGACGCCGGCATTTCACGCCACACATCTGGCACCCCCCACTTCCCTCCCTCTCACTCAAAGATGCTGTGTTCTTCCCTCTTCTCCAACGAAGGGCCCATGGAAATATATAAAACAACGGCCAGGTCCATGACTTTCCCTCGGGGCACAGAAAAGGGGGCCGCTCGGACGGGGTGCGCTCTTCCACCCGCTGCTACGTGCACACCGAGCCTCGGATGGGTTGGACTGCTGATGTCGCCGATGGGACCAGCTCGCTGTGGTGGCCTCCAAAGAAGGAGCCCACTACATAGAGCACGGATGGCGGGTGCGACGCTGGGACGGGCACACATAACCCATCCAGTTGTTCTCATTCATTCACTTCACGTTGTAGCCAGAGCGCCAGATGTGCTATCTCTTTCAGAAATGTATTACGAAAAGTATACAATGACAGACACTTTCGCGCGCCTGGGGCAGCCAATGGGAGCGCATCCCCACAACCCGCTGGGATATCCTGTTGTGGTGAGCACCACCACCAACCCTCCTTCCGAGCGGGCCCTCAACGGCAGTGATTTCGGCGTCCAACGCGCCTGGTGGCTAAGGTTGTCAGTTAAGAATAGTCGTTAAGAATAGTCGTTCAACGAAAGCTGCTAAACGATCGTTCTAACGATCGTTAAATCGTTAAGGCACTCTGCCGAGAACTCGTTATAATAGAGTCTTTAAGTCTAGGGCCTGGCAGAGTTACTTGTCGGGCAATGCAATTCAGGAGGACAGCGCCACTTGTGCGCAAAGTCAAAGAAGTCAGAGTCCGGATTGCTTCCTTTTCCTCGGACCTGCGCGCGCGTCTGCCACCAGCGAGCCCACCGGGACACGCATACCCACTGCTCTTCCTTTTTGTCACTTTCGGTCGCATATGAGCAGCTAGAGGGACCTGTGGTCTGCCTTTCAGAAACCTAAGTTTAGCGACCACGTGCTGGACGGCGATGGGAAGGCAACCAACTCTTGGTTTGCCTTTTACCATGCTTGCGAGGCATCCCACGAGCGTTACCTGCGCGACGTAGACGCTTGCGACGGGGACGAGGCCGCCATCTGCAATCTTCCAGTTGTTCCAGCCGCGTCGACGCGGCCTGCGACTGACGAGGTTTCTGTTCAAGGCGGGTTGTCGCAGGCTTGTGAGGACTGGGTCGGTTGAGGGCGGTTGACAAAGTTGTACGCTGAATACAATGTAAGTAGATCTGTAACAAGGATCGTTAAAGTCGTTAAACGACATCGTTAAAGTTGTTAAACGACATCGTTCGTCGTTAAACAATCATTAACTTGTTAAGGATTTTCTTAACGATCGTTAAATGCCATCCTCATGGTGGCGGCCCGCGTGGCGGAGTGCTGGTATCCCTTGTCCCACCAGCTGGGCGAGTCTGTCCATCTTCTCGCCGCCAGGCCGGTGTCGGCGCGGCGCGGCGACGTCGACGCCCCCCCTCCCCCCCGCGCTCCGACGCGTGCGCCGGTCGGCGGGCCGCGGTGCGTCGGCTCCCCCGCTCCCTGTGCCCCCGGTGCCCGTGCGGCGCTGCGGCGCTGCTCGGCATACGGCCGCCCCCTCACCCCCCTCGTTCTCCTCTGTGCCGCTCCCCTTGTTTCCCCGCTTCCCCACGCTACACCCTCTGCCCATCTGCACCCCGTTGCCCCCCCCGACCCCTTTTTCCTGCCTCGCTCCCCTCTTTCCCAACCGCGGCCCGCGGGTGCTGTCCTCCTGTCCGTCCCCCTCCTTTCCCCTCCGGGCCTGTGGGGAGGCCGTCGCGACCATGGCGGACGGCGCCGACGGGGTGCCCCCCCCCGCCGACAGTGGCGGTGGCGGTGGCGGTGGCGGTGGCGGCGGTGGCGGCGGTGGCGGTGACGGTGGCGGTAGGGCTGGTGTGGTGGCCGCTCCTGGCTGCATCGACGGCAGCGGCGCCCCCCCCCCCCCCGCGACTGAGGCACTGCCTGAGGTGGCGCTGCTGGGGCTGGTGTCCCTCGTCGCGGCGACGCGGGGCGTCTCCCAGAGCGGCGGAGACGCCGCTGCCCCCGCCGCGGCCGACGACGGCCCGCCGGTGCTGCCATCACCCGAAGGCGTGGACATGGCCGCGGTAGGGGAGGCGTACGGCGCGGCGCTGGGCCAGGCGCTCGCCACGTCGGGGCTGGGCCTGGACGTGGGGCTTGTCGTCACGGGCATACTGTCTGCCGCTGCGGGGGAGGACGGCCCCATGAGTGTACAAATGTGCGTGTGTGCGCGACGGAGGGGGGCGGGGGGGTGGGGGGGGCTGGAGGGGGAGGGGGGGCGAGGGGATGGAAGGGGGCGGGGAAGGCAGTGCTTTGATGGAATGAGTGTGGGGAGAGGACAGAACGGAGGGCCCGTGCTGGGGCTTGCTGCTGCCTGTGAAACAGCTGTGCCGTTGTCTTGGCGTCTTTGGCGGAGCGTGAGCAGTCTTGAGTGCGGGGCTTCTGTGCGGTCGAGGGGCGTGGGGTGGTGCTATGAGGCGTGCCGCCCCGCGCGACGCGTGCGGCCTGCTGGGCCATTTTTCTAACCGCTCGCTCCCTTCTTGTGTCCTTCTCCTGCCTTCGTTTCTGTTTGTGACGGGTCGTGGGCCTCCTTCTGCCGCCCCCCCCCATTTTCGCTTTTTCCGTTATCGCGCGGCCCCTGCATGGCGCCCGCTGCGCAGGTACGAGCACCAGATGAACCAGCTCACCGCCGCCACCGCCGCGGCCGACGCGGCGTTCAACCTCTCCGAGGCGGATCGGTTCTTTTCCGACGCCTCTGCAGACGACTCGATTGTCGCCCTTCACCCGGGGCGGCTGCTCATGGAGGCGGAGGAGCCGGTCCTTGACGATGACGGCGGCGGCGGCGGCGGCGGTGACAAGGCCGACGCCGCGGAGCGGGGTGGCGGCCCGCCGGGGGGCACCCCGCCCGACGTGCGCGGCGACGGGCCACCGCCGCCCGCCGCCCGGCGGGCGCGGGCGGCCTCTGTTGCGGCAGCGGGCGACACCGCACTCATCCTGCTGCAGGGGCGGCTGCTTGATGGGCGCCTCTTTTACACGCCCCCCCCTGCGGCGGCGGCCGCCGCCGTCGGCGCGGCGCCTGGCGTCGGCGGTGGGGGTGCCGCCCCCCCTCCCACGGGCGCCACGGAGATGGTGCTGCCGCTGGCGGTGACGCTCGACCCGGCGGTCACCCCGCCGTGCCTCGTCACGGCCGTGACGGGGATGGCCGTAGGCGGGGAGCGCACCGTTTATGTGCACCCCGACTCTGGCGGGGGGGTCGACGCGTTTTTTGGCGTTGCCATCCCCGCCGGCGTGTGCCTTGTGTTTGACATTGAGCTGGTGGGCATGGAGGAGGTGGACGCGGCGTGAGGGGAGCGCCCACTGCCGAAGTGAGGGCGGGGCGGGCGGGGCGTGGGGGGAGGGGGCGGGGGAGGGTGTGGGGCTGCAATGGGAGGGTGGTGGGGAGCTGCGCGGAGGGGAGGGGGGGCGGAAGGGGGAGGGGGAGGGGGAGGGGGGGGGGGCGCGAAATGGTGGTGCTTCTAGAGGGGTGGCGCCTCGCCGACCGGCGCCCGCTGGCGGCAGGGCGTCGCCGGCGGGTGCCTGCCATGGCCCGTGGCGTCGCCGACGGGTGCCTGCCATGGCCCGTGGCGCCGCCGCCGCCGCCGCCACCGGCCGCATCGGGCCCCCAGTGGCCGAGCCGCGACGGGCGCTCACCGGCAGGGACGACGCGCATTGACGCCCCCACTGCGGTGGCGGCAGTGACGGCAGTAGCGGCGGTGGCGGCGGTGACTGCAGTGGCGGCGGTGGTGGCGGTGACGGCGGCTGCGGCGGTGGCGGGCGTCATCCCTACCACCTGCAAGGGGTGCGGGTCGGTTGTCGTAAGTGGCTGTGTCACCGCCACCAGTGCGCGCACGTCTGCCGTCGTTTTTTTTTTCTTCTCTCGTTCCCTGCTTGTGCCTGGCCGGCCGGTGCCGCCGTGCGTGTGGGGGTGGGGGGGCGAGGGGATGGGACGTGGCGGTGTGCCCCGCCCACTGTACCTGCGCCAGCGGGAAGCCCTGTCGCGTGCGGCACTGGCCGGCGGCTCTCCCGCTCCCCACCACCCACGCCTCACCCCCCGCGCGCATGCAGGGCCGTCGATACCTGCCCTGCCCGGCAGTGCCGGCGTGTCCCCCCCGATGGGGGCGCATCCTCGTTCCAGAAGGGGCGCGGGTTGCCCCTCCCGCATGTGGGGGGTCCCCGCCCTTTTCGCCTCTCATCCCCCACCCCCACCCCCCTGCCCCCCAAACAATACAACGCGGACACCCCAGCGCGGAGGTTGCCCCCGACCTGCCCCCCTCCCCCCCCCCCCCTCCCCACCGGCGGGGACGGCCCGCCGCCCGCTCAGTACCCCCCCGCGGCGGCGCGCACGGCAGCCGCGTCCAGCTCAAACGGCAGCGCGTCGACCCACTCGCCGTCGAGGCTCTTGACGCCACACTGGACACCCCCCCGCTGCCCCCCCCCCTCCGGGGACCCCTGGATATCGGCCAGCACCCGCCGGAGCGCCCAGCCGACGGTCACAAAGCTCAGCCCCCCCCAGTCAATGGCGTCCCAGTCCACCATGGCCGCCGCGTCCACCTCCCCCGCCGCCCCCCGGCCCACCCCCACCGCCCCCTCCTCCGCCACCACCCCCCGGTAGACGACGAGCAGCTGGCGGGCGCCAAGCACGTCGTACACCCCCACCAGGGACCCCACCCGCACCGCCGCGCCCGCCTCTTCCGCCGCCTCGCGGGCGGCGCCGGCGGCGGCGGGCTCGCCGGCCTCGAGAAAGCCCTGCGGAAAGCCCCACGTGCCCGCCCGCGGCCCGCCGGCGCGGCGGACGAGGAGCACCCGCCGGCCGTCGGCGCTCGTCGCGACAACGCCCACCACCGGCTTGGGGTTGACGTACGCCACCCGCCCACAGTCGGGGGCGCCACACACCAGCCGCGACTGCCCAGTGGGGGTGGGGGTGGCCACCAGGGCGGTGCCGCAGGCAGAGCAGAAGCGGGGGGGGGGCGGGCCCGCCCGGGGGGGGGGGGGGTGGAGGAGGAGGGCGCAGGGGGGGGAGGGGCTGCGGCTGCTGCTGACGCTGCGGCTGCTGCCGCTTTTGCTGCTGCTGCTGCTGCTGCCGCGGCCGCGGCGGCCGCCGCCGCGCCGCCGGGGGGGGGGACGCCCGCCACCGCGCCGCCGGCGCGCGCGGGGAGGGGCGGCCGGCAGCGGCGACCCCGCACCCGCAGCCGCGACCGTGATGACGCCGCCGCTGGGGGACCGACCGGCGAGGGGGAAGCCAAAAAGGCCACCATGGAAGCACGACGCGGAGGGGGAAGGGCGGCGGGTAGAGAGGTGCGCAACACGGAACGGCACCACGAATGGGGAGAGCGGGGGGGAGCATGGAGGCAACGCGCAGTGGGGAACATCAGTAAAATTCGCCACACCATTGAGGCTCCAATCTAATGGAACCACTATGGTACGTTGCACAAAAAAGATACATCGAGCATTACTTTCTTTCTTCTCCGGCGTTGTTCGGGCCACACCCCTCGGCCAATCAGGTGCCTCGGGAATTTGCCCCGGTGTAATGGACTGGTCCTGCTTGATGGTGGGCTCCTTTCGGGTGTGGTGTGCACGCTCATTAGTCAGGCTTTTGGGAAAGTGTGCAGGGTTTTGACGGCCGCCGCGGTGGCCACGCAAGGGGTGTCGCCGGTGCTGCGGTCGGCGTCGGCGACGGCGGCGACGGTGGCGACGGTGGCGACGGGGGTGGCAGTGGCGGCGGCGGCGTCGGTGGCGACGGCCGTGGCGGTGGCGACGGTAGCGCCTGGGGCGGCGGTGGCGACGCGGTGGCGGGGGCGACGGCCGTGGCGGTGGCGACGGCGGTGGCGACGCGGTGGCGGGGGCGACGGCCGTGGCGGAGGCGACGGCGGTAGCGACTGGGGTGGCGGTGGCGACGGGGTGGCGGGGGCGCCGGCGGCGGCGGCGGCGTTGGTGGCGACGGCCGTGGTGGTGGCGACGGCGGTGGCGACGGGCGTGGTGGTGGCGACGGGGGTGGCCGTGGCGACGGGGGTGGCCGTGGCGACGGGGCTATACGTGGCGACGGGGGTTTTGGTAGCTTTGGCCGTGGAGTGGGGGGCTTGCGTTGGTGGCGGTGGAGACGGAGAGCTTTTTCTGACGGTGGGGTCGGCCACGTGTTTGGGAGAGGGGGGGAGAGGTTGGCAGTATGCGGGGGGGGGGGTCGTGGGCGGTGTGATTTATGTGACGGGATGGGAAGCGTAGGTGGTGGCGGTATTGCTGGTGGGGTTGTTAGGGGCGGTGATGCCGCCAGCGCTGGGTGAATCGCCGGCGTCGGCACGATTGTTTTTTTATAGTAAAGGAGGGCGGTCATGGGTGCCTTGTCGACGATGTCATAGCCAGGCAAGGTATCCCAGAATGTCTCGTGCAGGAAATCGGTGGCGGGAGTGTGGGGCGCGGCGGAGCAATTCACAATGCATGCAGACTACCCCCTCTCTCGCACCCCCGCGCAAAAGAGAACAGGCGCTTGTTTTCCCTATTTTCTTTTGCGCCCCGGCCCTAGACCACAAGAGCCAAGCAGACCGTCGCGTTCAGCTTTTTCTTTTTTTCCCCTCCCGTCTGCCTCCCATTATCATTCCCCTCCCCCCGCCTCGCCCACACGCCCGGGGTGCGTTTTCCTCACCCTGGCACGCCCACCACAGCTCATCTAACGATGAGGCTGGCGGCACCTTCTCCCTGGTTACCCCGTCCCCCCATCCCCCGAGCCACGTTGGATGCACTGAGGCTGGCACCACCTAAGTCGCCAACAATGGACCTGTCGTGCCAGGCGGGAGGAAAGGGTGGAAGGGGTTGCTTGGCACTGGCTGGCGGGAGGGGCAGGACGATGAGAGGGAACCAGAAGGCGAGAGAGGCGCTCTCCGCTTCCTCATCGGGGACCGTCGGGGCGCACGCTAACGGTCTCGAAGCATGACTAACGCATGAGCACCAGTCTTGCTCATCGACCAATCACACGAGCGCATTGGTTGGAACTATTTTCTCTCGCGAGACCATTTTATACACGAGGTCTCGCGAGCGAAAAAAGAATCTGAAAAAAGTGCCCTCCAGCTGTCCCCGCGAAGCTCCCCTATCTCGACTACCCCCCTTCCAAGCCTCAGTTAGCACATGGGCCCGAATCAGCCCCCGAGCAGTGCAAATCAATACGAAAAGAAAGGCCCCATTTCAGGTTCGTCAGCATCTCGTCCACTCAGGGTGTCCCTCAGAGCGGTACACAAACCAGGAGACCCAAGGACCTCATTAGTTCGCAAGGACCTCTATGATCCTTCTGTCAGCATAGCGGCCGTGGACCCCGTCACGGCCGATGTCCTGCCCGGGCCCGAGCCGAGAAAAACCTCGATGTATCTTTTTTCTGCAACGGACCATATGAAGCATGCCTTTATGGGATCCCTTGGTCCCATTACGAGGGGTGCCCTAATGGTGCCCAAATGGACCACATTGGCACCTCCATTGGCACCTGGGATATACATTAAAACATTGGTTTCTATTTTCAGCATCGGCAGATGTTTCATGCGGCCGCCCACTGGGCGCCCCGCCCGAGGGTGGCAATCGCAAACGTGTGCGCGTCGGCGGCGGCACGGCCAAACGCCTGGGATACACTTTAAAAAGCCTACACAGCGCACCCTCAGCTACGGAGAGGCGCCTCCACGGTCCTGCCCGCGCTCCACCGCTAGTTATACGCGTTGAAACAACTAGCCAGCTGCACGGAGGGGAAGGTACCGCCTGCCAGCAAGCTGCATGCGCGGTGTCTCCCTCCACGGGTTCACCCTCGCCGCCGCCGTCACTGCCCCCAGTATTGCCATGCTGCTGCAGAACCCTCCCCTCCATGCTGCCCCCCCCACTGCCACAGGAGCCCACGGAAGCTCTCTCACGCTAACGGCGTGCCCGTCATCTCGTCCCTCACCCGACCCTCACTTCCCCGACGTACATACGTGTCCCCATGGGCATCCACCGCAGCTCGCCTTGTTCCTAGTCGGTGGTGTTATTGGCGAGACCACAGCAGCGTCCACCGTGCCGCTTGGTGACCGACCATCCGCAGCCGGGAGCAGCAGCCATGCGGCGCAGCAACTGCCCGAAAGAAGATGGCGCTGGAGCAGTGGTAGCTGGTCCAGCCGCGTCCCTTACCAGCTCCGTCACCTCGGGCGCCGACGCCGCCCGAAGAAGTCCCCGCCGCCCTCTCGGCACTGCCCCCACCGTCGCCGCCGCCAAAACCTCGGCCTTGTCCCCGCCGTCCCCTTTCGCTTCACCACACCCCTCGCCACTGCGTCCTCGGCCGTCTCAACAGTCCTGCTCAAAAGCCCCTCCGTTCCCACCTCCCTCCTTGTCCCCACCCACGTCGTCGTCTCTGCCTCCCTCACCGTCCCCACATTCCTTGCCGCCCGCACCCCCACGCGCCCCCCTCGAACAGACGAGCCATGAGCCCCTCGGCCAAGTCAGAGTGCTTGGGGAGGGCTTGCGACTGCTGCCCCCGCACAGGTGACGGTTCCCCCTTTGGCGTGCCGTTATCAGCAACACGCTTGTCGAGGCGCTGCGTGACGCTGCCTCGACCACGGCGTGGGCCTTTTCCCCCAGCACAAGGTCGCACTGCCCCCCCGCACCCTCCTGCCGCCAAGAGACTTGCACTCACTGCCCCTCAAACAGCCCACAGGACGCACATCACCAGGGCCGTGGCGCGCCACTGCTCAGCAGGTGGTGGCTTGGTCTCCGATGAAAATTATTTTGCAAGGGCGTGTCGCTCTCGAAGCTCTCTGGCGGGTTCCCTCTCAGACTGATCATTGAGGCCACCCCTGTGAAAGGCCATTAAACCCGCACCTCCCCCGAGAAGTGAAGAGACGCCCCCTTCGCCGGGCCCACTCCTGTTTGACCTCGCCAACCCCGGGTGTGGCGGGTAGTGAGCCTTTGGGGGGTGCGCCGGGCGAGGTTGGTGGCCTTTGGGAGCTGTGCGTGCGAGGGGATGAGGTGGGGTGGGAGGCACTTCACCAAGGTGTGGTGTTTCGTTCCGGCAGCCGTTCTTTGAGGAACGGTTGACTCTCCGCTATGCATTCTTTTCCAATCTTTTCTATTCTCACCTGCCGCACACGGCCGCGACAACGGGTGCAGGTGAACACGTGTACATCCTTCAACTTTCTGGGCCCAAAGGAAGAAAAAGACCTGACACCTCGCTCTTGAGCCAATGCGGTGACAGCATTGCCTCTCAGAGCGATCGAACTGATCCTCGTCGGCCAACGAGGTGACGATGGAGCCCGTGAAACCCAGGCTGCACAAGAAACGCCCTCTTCACTCGGCGTGGGTGGGAGCGGGGGTGGGGCAGTTGAGGGCGCCCCCCCCCCCATCCCTATCTACCCGCCAGCAGTGGCCACGACGCGCCCCCCCCCGCCACCCCACAGGCCCAACCGCCCCCCGCCGTACCGCCGTGGGCAGGCGGCCACCCCTACCAGTCGGGGGTGCGACAGGCACAGGGGCTCCACAGCACAGCACCGCAGCTAATTTCTAGGCCGAGCAATACCTAGAAATTGATATTGTAAACTCCAGAGAATGTATAAAATGAACCGCGATGCACATCACGGCTGGCTTATACTTTCCGACATCCTTGGAATGTATGGGAGCACGGCATGTGGGATATCGCAGCACGTGTTTTAGTGGTATGGTGTTGGGAGTTCTGCCTCGTCCTGCATAAGAGAGAATAGCGATATCTTGGGATGTGACTTGCTGACTCATTATCGTGGCTTCGGCGTGATGTGCCCCCGGCAACCATCGCCGGCTGGCCAGGCCCGCAAGGCCCCCCCCCGGGCCCCCACCGCCGCTGATCATCACCGTGCCGGCAGGTCTCACCCCTCCGCCTCCTGCCTCGCCCAACCGGGCCCTGCCCCCCTCCCCCTACCCCGTGCAACGCGAGCCCCTTGCGACGCGGGCGCCGCAGACCCACCGCCAGGGCGGCTGGCACCCTCTTCATTAGCAGACGTGCTGCTCCTGACGAACTGCGCCACCCCGCCCTCGCTACTCCACTGCTTGCCTCCCCCCGCCAGGCATAACCGAGAGGCTGCTCTTTCCACACCGCGCCACTCCGCACTCGCCACTCCACCACTCACAGCTCCCCACTAGGCACATGACCCCCCCTAGCTCCACCGGACCCGTCCCCGCCCCCAAACGGGCCAGACCCGACGTAAATTGTGCCAAGCCGGTCAAGGCAGCGCCTCCGCCGAGGTGAACGGCACACCAGCCAGTCCCAGAGCTGCAGCGGCGGCCACACCACGCCACTCTGGCCTCGTCACCCCATCCCTCGCCGCCTCTCACCACATGCTCGAGCCCGCTCCGTCCAACGCCACACACAAGACCCCGCCCATCGTCACCCCACCCCTCGCCGCCCCCAAACGAGGCCAGACCAGAAGACCTTGCACCACGACGGCCACGGCAGCGCCACCGCAATAGCGACCGACACCCCGGTCGGTACCAGAGCTACTGCAGATCCGTTGCCGCCCCCACAACGTCCTGTACCCCCACCCCACACACCGACGACCGCCACACCCAGCCGACAGCTGACGAAGGACCGCCAAGTCAGCGGCGTTTGGCAAAGCGGAAGGCGGGGGGGGCAGGCGAGTGAGAGGAGATGCAACCACAGGGGAAGGGTGGAGGAGCGGATGGCGCCCGGTGTGGCCACTGGGCAACCGCCATGACAGGACGGTGGGGCAGAGGGAGGCAGCCATGGTGCAGGGGAGGGCAGGGGAAGACAAACATGGTGCAGGGGAGGGCAGGGGAAGACATCCATGGTGCAGGGGGGGCCAGGAGAAGCAGACATGGTGCAGGGGGGAGCAAGGGGGAGCAGCGGAAGGCAGCGAGGGGCAGGGGACTGCAGCGGGAGGCAGGGAAAGGCAGGAGGAGGCGACGGGAGGCGGCGGGAAGCACTGCTTGAGGAGGGGGCCCGGGCGGCAGCGGGGTGAGAGGAAACCGACCCGCAGGCGGCGGTGAAGGCGGACGGTGAAGAAGCTGGACGCGCCCGGTGACGCCCACCAGGCAACGGCCGCGGCAGCACGGGGGGGGCAAAGGGAGGCCAACGTCGTGGGACGCACACGGGTGCAGGGGGAGGGGCAGGATGGGGCAGGAGCGGAGCGGGCCCCCACCGATGGGCACACGCTGCGACGACACGAGTGCAGCAGACGGGGTGGGCGGGAATTTGGTCGCCATGCGCTGAACGCAGGCCCGTTTGTCAAAGAGGAGTGTCCAGCGTAAAAGATGTCCAATATCCCACCGGAAGGTATATTATTCGGGAAAGAGAGACCTGCGTACATACCAGACAATAAGAACTGTGGAGATGTTGTCCGGAGCGATGAACCGTCCGGGGGGGACATCTGGTGAGCTCCGATACATGGCACGCTCGCCACGGCGAAGGTTTGCGGTGCTGTGAGGGGCTGGCGAGCCGCCGCCAGCGCCGGCCGCCACTGGTGGTCCACGGCACCGCGTCAAGAGGGTACCGAGGTGGCGGAGGGAGGAGGGGAGGGGGGTGGCCCGTCCCCTCCCCCCCCCCGTCCCCTCCCCCCCCCCCCCCCCCCCCCCCCCCCCCCCCGTCCCC